>OVBA01001819.1:0-39613 GCA_900406435.1 Lepidium aucheri | reverse complement strand
TAAAAAAAATAAATTTTTTCTCTGATTTTTTTTGTATTTTTCCGATTTTTTTTGAATTTTTCTTGAATTTTTTGAATTTTTTTTGAAAATTTTCGGTTTTTTTATAAAATTTTTTTGCCATATACGTGTCGTTTAAATCAGCCGTACACGTGTCGACTCAACCGTTGACTGACGGTATTAACAGTTAGTGTAGAAATTGGCCAAAATTAGAAAGTTCATGTTGTTTTTTTAAACTTTTAAGCACTATATTGAAATTTAAAATAAGTTCAAAAGTTCATTATAAAATCGGCACTGACATAAAAGTTCATTAAAGTTTCGGCCTTTTTCCCAACTCTATGTTTAAGTTACATATTAATTTGAGTAAACCTACCTTTATTTTCATAAATAAATATTTATTTATTCACAATTGTCTCCCAATACTTTGGTAAATCCCGACACGTACGCCTTAAAAAAGCAGTATCGGAGTACTACCAGGTCAAATCTAAGACCGTCCTTCGTTTCCAAAATGAACGGTTCGATATGTAATTTCTTAATTTCTCCATCGTACGATTCTAACTGATATCTTTGGGGCCCATTTACTGAATCTACTCAGTCAAGTCTTTCCTCTACTTTTACTGTATCTTCTTTTGTTTTTGTAAACTTCAAAATATAGTAAATAATTATTAATCGATGCATTTCAGTCCTCTCTTGAACTTTCAACGAAATTATAAAGCCGGCGGTCCAATAATAATATTACATCATGTTGACCCTAAAATATTTATGAAACTTTAGAGAAAGTCTCACAAATCAAAGTAATAATCAAATATGAAACTCTCACATTCCAATTTAATATGTCTATACTCTACATCAAAAAGACAAAAAATTCATCAGTAACAGAAAAATAAATACAAATTTCCTTTATGAGGAAAGTTCATGATATTTTTTAAAACAAATGATATGATTAATAGGTTATTCATTTTTTATTTTTTTCTGTTTGTAAATATTATAGAATCCAAACCTAATTGAGTTGGTTGAACTAGTAGATAGTTCATTTTTTCATTGGTTTTTTTTCATTGATTAATATGTTATTTTGTTTTCAGTTTTTTTTTTTAAATATATTTTATTTTCGTGAATATTATAGAATCCAAACCTAATTGAGGTGGTTGAACTAGTAGATAGTTCATTTTTTCATTGTTTTTTTTTGTATGGAATTTGAATTTTTCCAGCTTCCAAACATTTTCGGTCATCTGTCAATAGTTTGAATGGTCAAATAATCAATATTTTGATGACACTTATAATTAATGTAGATTTAGGTTGAAGAGTCCGGATTATAAGAAAATGTTATACTGTCTTATTTGGTTTTACTTTAGAATTCGATAGTTGGTAATATACGATACTTTTAAGATAAAAAAAATCGATAAATATCACAACGCCAATCAAGTAAATTACATGTGTTAGTACCATAATTAGCAGACAGGTCTTAAAAACAATAATTAACAATATTAGTTGTTTTGATCGTCGAGTTTGTCACATGGGATGAGTTCCAAAAGGGAACAACATTTGTGCCGCACCAGACCACTAATTATTGATATAAAATAAAACAAAAGAAAAAATTCTATAAAATTAATAAAAGTCCATTACAATTAACAACTTGGATTAGTTTATTGAAGAAACCCAAAGAACAGGCTTACTCTACAAGTTTGATGGAGTTTATGAGATCATTAGGTTCATTGTTTAGTACTCCACAAGGCAAAACA
Source organism: Lepidium aucheri (assembly GCA_900406435.1). Taxonomy (NCBI): domain Eukaryota; kingdom Viridiplantae; phylum Streptophyta; class Magnoliopsida; order Brassicales; family Brassicaceae; genus Lepidium; species Lepidium aucheri. The sequence goes on along the minus strand of OVBA01001819.1, from coordinate 37,877 downwards.
ATGTCTCCTATGTCGAAACACATTGGTTTTCGTTTTAGATTCTCTTCCACTTACTTTTATAAAACTAATACATTTGTTTTTTATAAAGCAAATTCCACTCACTTTATACCTTTATTTATTCTTAATCCCACACCTAATTCTTAATAATTGTGTATTTGTAGAGGCATGAGGGCTGCATAAGATACTTATTTTGTCGTTTATGAATTATATATATTCCATACATTGCTTTATTTATGCTTATTTGTAAACACAGTACCGTATTCACAGTCCATGTCTAGAATATGATATGTCGTTGATGGGCTTGAAATCATACGGCCTACCATCAATTTAAGCATAACTAGATTGAGCAATTTTAAAGTATTCATTTTGGGCCATTGAACTTGGCACTTGTGTACATCAACTTCGTAGGATCATTTTATATTGACACTGTTCGTCCTCTTCACATATCGACTGTGACTGAATAACTCATGTCAAAGCCCGAGAACAATGAGTTATTTACGGGGTAGTTTGGTTGTTTACAAGATATATAAAGCTCAGAGCCTCAGACTATTAGATTTATGTGTTGATTAGTCTCGGTTATCAACCGGTTATCTTCGGTTTAGTATCATTCTATTTTCTGATCAATAAATACTTTGATGTATAATATTGCATGCAAAATCGTATTAAATAGTTATAAGTGGGATTTTAAAACAAAAGAATTGGAAAAATTTCTTTAAAAAAAAATCATAACTGATAATGTTGTTATTTTCATCAAAACCAAATATTTAGAAGAAATAGTTAAACGTCTTTTGACATGCTTCAATATTATTAATCTTTAGGCTTCATATTTGATACCTTCTAGGTAAAATTAATGTAATGATCAAAAAGCATAGTAGCTATATACTTAAATAGCAATGATATGATTGATGGAATAATGCGATATTACTATTCATTAAAAACCCTGAATATTGACACTGTTCAGCAGTCAAAGTGAACGTGTTGATACAAGTCATCGACATTTTTATCTTTGTTTTTGGTATGTCTTACAGATGGATCTAATCGAAGAAGTGATGCATCATATACTATTGTTTAAATTGAGGGACAAAAGAGAATCACATGAATAGTTGGATCGCATTATTATTGTCACGTGGAAATGACAAGTCTTATTGATGCAACTCATTTAGGAAAGTTTGTCTCACCAAACCTAGATTTCAAGGAGAAGATCTATTCCTATTTTCAGAACATGGAAGTATTAAACTGTATTATTACTAACGCCAAAAAAGCAACGTGTACAATAATTATTAAGAAGATTGGACCGTCCATGCCTGCCTTTCCAATCACTTTCTGCCGCGACGCATCATCATACACTCACAAACTCATTGATATATTACTCAAACTTTCCCGAACCTTTAAAAACAATTTATTTGACATTTTATACTTTTCTATTTCTCAATCGGTGGAATATTATGTAGTATAATAATAATGATCTATGAGTGTGAGTGATCACTTGGAAATAGCGTGAGCATTCAGGTTTGGTATTGGTGATGCCACTACGTGAAACAATAATACGTTATTTGTGGATAACAATTCTATGCGTTTTTTCTTCTTCTTTTCTTTGCAGTTTTATAGTACCAAAAAAGTTATTTGTGGATTTATTTACAATCCAAATTTTTGAATTTTCTAAAATTTTAAAGAACTCAAGTTAATGCAATGTATTTTAATAATGTTTTAAAAAGTAAAAGAACATGATTTTCCAAAAGAAAATTAAAATGCAAAAATGAATTCAGTTAAAAACACTGATAAATGCATAATCTGGCATAATAATAATTTACAATTTAAGTTGTGAATGGAATCTTACCTATCCAATTTTTTTTTTTTTAATTTATCATTGCCATTACATGTGGCTATTTCTGATCGGAGTTACAAAGGAAACAATTTACGTATATTCAAATTTTGAAATGTCCGAACCTCATTTTTTAATTTCTTTTTCGTTTTAGAAAACGTTTTTCTTTTCTTCTTTGGTTTGGTATTGTTTGTCTTGTTTGTTTGAGAAGGTGGATGGGCCCATGGGCCTAACAGGCTAATGAAAATATGTCTTCATGAAAACAAAACTTCGACACCGGTAATCTTCACGGCGAGGCAAATCGGACAGATTCGCACTGGACCGCCGTCGCATTCTTTACACATAACCAAATGTCGACACGGCAATGCCATCACCGTCGCCGATTTACTCCGACAAATCCTACACCTAGGTCCGATCAATTCGATCCGCTCTGGATCAACGTATACCGATTCGGCATCGTCGGCGGCTTCCTCCGCATCACCGTCGTCACCTCCGATCATGTTCTGTTTCTCCGCCGTAGCTCGTTGGCTTGCTATGGCTTGTTGGAGATGAGCCTGTAAAGTAGATATTTCAGCTTCCCGCGTCGCTGCTCTTAACTGCCACGTTCGCGCCTCTTCCGCGAGTTGAGCTACACGCGCCTCAAGCTCAACGTGACGGCGCGTGGCTTTCTCCAACTCCGCTTCTTTCTCTCTCACCTTTCGTCCAACTATCCCCTCCGTGGCGTACAATAGCTCCATGTAATGCCTCTCTCTGTTTCTCGCTAACATGCGCCGCAGCTCCTCACCCTGAATTTGAATGAATCTGTCTAATTCTTCTCTTTGCCGTTTAAAATTTTCGGCGAGATCTCCGGGAAGCATAGGAAAAGAAGAAAGCAGGTGTTGTTGATTCTGTGACAGTTGATGAGAAAGTCTAAGACCAGTGGAAACAGCGGCATTAGGATTATGCAACAAGTTGCTGAAATCCATAACTTGCGACGGTCTTGTCGGTGGAGGGTTCATCGGAATTTCTCTTGCTCGCTTACTTGATTCAACAACTCCTGTTTCACAAACGATGATCAATAAAAGCAAAGGATTCAAGAGAAAAGAGTAATAATAATTTGGAAAAAAGAAAAGAAAGATACCAGGTTTGATGAAATTGAATTGAGTGTCGTAAGGCTGCAAAGAGCAATAATTAGCTTCTTGTCCGTTACTGCTCATAAGAAATGGAATTAAAAAACATCACAAATATTTACATATGAATATTTTGATAAATTACGTGAAGATTATACCTAAAGAGAAAAAAGGAAGTAGAAGGAAGATGAGGTTGATCAACCGCCATTAATTACGATCTGTTATGAATTCAGTACCATCAAATAATAACGGAATCCATGTGTTTGTGTGTGGGAAATGATGATTTGGTGATGGTGAAGATGATGCAAATCATATTGCTTCGGGATTTTAACTATTAAATAAGGAGTAGTACTATTTTAAAAATAAAGTAGTATGTAATAAAAAAGAGAGGAGAAAGAATGGGAGAAATAAATGGGGAAGACCAAAGATGAGGTACATTTTAATGCCTTTCCACATTATTTGCATGATTCTCATTAATCTTACCATTCTTTTCTTCCCATCTCTTCTTACTCATTCACTTGTCAGATCACTCTTTAAAACCGTGATTGCAAAAATAAAAACTAGAGAGAATCGTTATTCATTGTAATCTTTTTTTAGAAGCAATCTTTAGTTTGTGTGTTTAGACCGAATCAAAATCAAAATATGTTGAACGACCCATTTAACATCTCTCCCAAAGACTCTTCCAAACTAATCCAATCTACATCATTGGTTACATCAATTTAATTATTTGGAATGTGACTACAAATGAAAGTTAACTATATAATAGAGGTGTCCTTAAGTGGTGGGATTGACATGGCAAAACTTTCACCATTCTAATTCAACTAATTGACGAGATCTTTTTTGTTATTACAAAGAAAATAGAATGACTTAGGCCCTAATTGGCAATTGCTTTCATTGATTTAAAAAACAAAAATCGTTGCAAGAGATTTAGATAAACCAATCATACTTCATAATCAAAAACAAACTAGTGTATGATTAGTTTAATTTAAATCTCTTGCAATGGTTTTTGCTTTTTAAAACAACGAAAACAATTTCTAATTTCACCTTTAATTGGAAGGTGGAAGAGATTTGTGTAGATGGCTAGATACATAGAGCATTTATTTTTCAAATAATTATTTGGTGCCAAATTAGATTATTCCTTTGTCCACTTAACGTTTTCTCCTTAATAATATGCTTCATACTATGCAATCGCATATTATATGCTTTTTTTTTCGACAATAAGAATTTTATTAATTTGAATTAGTAAGTACATTAATATACAACAATAAATAAAATATCCAATAAATATTATAAACTGACCTATTATTTTTAAGAATTTCATGTGGTATTGCATCAACACAAATAATACTGCAGATGAGAATTGACTTAGCATTCTTCATTGAAAGAGGGCCCTTAGCCTTACATTTGTGTTGCATCAAAGGACCATTACTGTCGCATATTATATGCTGTTTAAGTCTTCTTCAAAACGATAGACATACAAATAAAGCCTAAAAGTAGATTAGTTAGAGCATGCGCAATGGTAATATGGAGGAAGTTAAATTTCCAATATTTTATTATTATTATTATTTTTTTCGTGTCAAAAAAAAAAAATTAAAACGGACCAATCGTGGGCTGCCACGTGTTGTGGAGTCCGCAAAACAGAGAAGAAACTCAGTTACATTCGGTCCTTATATAGGAGATTTAAGAACTGATTCTTATACCATCCTAATATTTTATTATTTTTTTAAAAAAAATTGTGCCAAGAAACCTGCGTTGCTAGTGCTCTTAGTGGTCTTCATTACAGTTTTGTATGGGCAAATAAAAAGAATTTCAACAAATATCAAGCTTGTAATTATAAAATGTTAGGAGGAATATGTATGTAAGCTTATAATTATAAAATGTTAGGAGGAATATGTATGTACCATAATATACGCATGTATTTACTTTATAAACAATAATACGTTAGCAAAAATTGATATCTAACAACAAATAGCATATGCTGGTGAGAAGTAAAGGTAGAACTAAATTATTATACTGATAAATGTCAACAAGGTGACATAAAGATTGAAGAAATGTGGTGGCGAAGCAAGCAACTATATAATTGATATAGAGTGATGGCATGTCGAGCAGTTACATGATTTTATTGGTCAGAACTCAGAAGTCAACATTTGTCTTAATTAATTTTGTTTCGCTTTTCCTTCCAAACAAAAGCAACACTAGTTTAAAGAAGATGCTTACTTGTATGTTTAGCTAACTAATTATGATTCCAATGTTCTTTACACAAAACATGACCTAGCTACTAGTTATACAAATCTAATCATTTGAGTGGTTTATTTGTTTCTTCTTGCCCAAAAAGTAAGGTTTGTGCTTTGAGCCATGTTCCTCTTGTGCCATGTTACCAAACCACATCAGTAATCAATTTCTCATTCCACATCGTCTGTGTCAGCTTTCTTTTTAATCATTATTATTGTGTCGTAACCACCACCACCACCACCGTTTTCTCTTGTTTATGAAGAATATGTGATTTGAATTTCAAATAGCTACTTAATTACGGGAAAATCCCTATAATTAAGGAAAAAACTTTAGCTAAAATTGTGGAGTATTTGAGGTCTAGTTTTGATTCTAGACTAATCGTGAAATAATACTTTGACTGACCTTAGCTAAAATTTAAAGGAAAAAGCTGATAATTCGTGCTGAGTTTGTAATTCAAGTCCTTTCATCTTTGTGAATTTAATTAACCTAGAAACCAATCGATTTTAGAAATTTATTATTTAATGTCTGAAAAGTGAAAACGTTTGTGATAAAAAGTGAAGCTAACAAAAATAGAAAGCAACTAAATGTTTATAGACCAATTACAAAAATAGAAAGAATATACAATAGAGAAAAATGGCGAACTCCAACCACACGTACATGATTCTATTTTTCACCGATTACAATCCAATAAAGAGCTCTAATTCGTAGACATCTCCATATTCATAATTTACAACAATATTCTTCTGTTAAATCAATATGAGTCTCGTGAAATCCACAATGTCTTTGTTTCTTCACACTCTCTTCCTCGTCCTAGTCTTTGTCCCATCTATAATCTCAGCACAACCACCAAATCTGACGAAAGATTATTATCAAAAAACATGTCCCGATTTCAGTAAAATCGTACGTGAAAGTGTGACACCAAAGCAAGGACAACAGCCAACGACAGCTGCTGGAACTCTCCGACTCTTTTTCCATGATTGTTTCATGGAAGGATGCGATGCTTCCGTCTTGATTGCTACAAATCATTTGAACAAAGCCGAACGCGATGACGACCTCAATGAGTCGCTTCCAGGGGATGCATTCGACGTTGTGACTCGCATCAAAACCGCTCTTGAATTGTCTTGTCCAGGTGTAGTGTCTTGCTCAGATATTCTTGCTCAAGCCACGCGTGACCTTGTCACAATGGTTGGTGGGCCTTTCTATGAAGTTAAATTGGGCCGTAAAGATGGTTTTGAGTCAAAAGCTCATAAAGTCCGAGGAAATTTACCTTTGGCTCACCAATCAGTCCCTGACATGCTATCAATATTCCAAAAGAAAGGTTTTAATCTTAAGGAGCTTGTTGCGCTAAGCGGTGGACATACTATCGGATTCTCTCATTGCAAAGAATTTAGCGACCGGATATTCCCGAAACCTGATCCAGAACTCAACCCAAAATTCGCAGGCATTCTTACAAAACTATGCAAGAATTTCGAGAATAATAAGACAATGGCAGCGTTTCTTGATCCCGTGACGCCAGGAAAATTCGATAATATGTATTTTAAGAACTTGAGACGAGGGCTTGGACTGTTACCCTCGGACCATATATTATTCAAAGACAAAAGCACAAAACCAATTGTTGACCTTTATGCAGATAATCAGACGGCTTTCTTCGAAGATTTCGCACGTGCCATGGAGAAACTAGGCACGGTCGGTGTTAAAGGCGAAAAAGATGGAGAGGTTAGACGCAGATGCGATCAGTTTAATGATCTTAAAGTATAAATAACACCATTATTTAGAAGAATACAATTTATTCGGTTTTTTATACTTTCTGAATAGATGTATTTTATGATAAGTAAGTTAATGTAATAATTTTCAGAGTGTAATCCTGGAATTTAGAAATTACGAATGTTAAATAAAAATTTCAAGTTCTTGATTTATCTTCTTCTTAAAGGTTTTCACGAGAACGAGTGTCTCCGTTTGAAGTGAGTTGGGCCAAGCTTCTACGAATAAAACCTGACCCGTTGTAGAAAACTAACTTGCGACTTCATACTCCCATGCTTCCGATCCAATTTACGGGCATTTATTCAATTATGATTTCTAAAGAATTTGAATGACTATAACAATTATACAATCTAGTTAACTTTTACGGAATTACATAATTTCATAGATTTTCTTACAATCTTCTATCAAAACTTTATATATAGTCTCACATACTCCTACAAATTTTCACATATTCTTATATACTTTAACATAATATCAACCTCTTTCATAATATATTATTGTATAAACTTATTAATATAATTTTTAAGGGTTTTATAATTTGTGTTCTTGTAGATATTATTTTTAGATTTTGTATTTTTGAATTATTAGTTACTATCGCCCCTTTAAATTTTTGTGAATAATTTTTTACCTTATGTTCCATTTTATATTTAAACAATTTCTTTTTTGGATTTTAAACATATATTATCACTCAAAAGATTAATATAAAATTAGTTAATATAGTTTTTTCTTGCAATAATTATCTTTAGTTATATATTATTTCATTTTCATTTTACTAAAAGTTCTTTTTATTTTCTAAAAATATGTTTTTTAAAAAAATAACTTTAAAATCTTAGGGTAACACCTAAGATTTTGAAAGACTCTTTATATGAACAAAAAGCTTTGAAATCAACAATCAACAATACTAAACTTTAAAAGATTTGTAAAGTCATTTAAGAGGGTGTTATTGATTTATGTATTTAGATAGAGTTATAAGAGTTTAAATGTTGTTAAGATTCTAGTGTTATTAAATCAAGATTTTTCAAAACTCTATTATATGTTGGTAATATTGGTTTATATATTTGTAAAAACTCATTTAAATTTTTTATAAATCTAGAGTTATTGGATTCATGATTTTATAAAATCTATAAAAGTTTTGTGTTATTCAAATTTTCTAAAAGAGTCTCATATTATCATTCAATTAAAATCATGTGTTATTGTTTGTTGATTCTATACCTATTCATTTTTCTGTCAACAATTAGATTGGCAAGACCCAATCCATAGCCTAAAATCCACACCTAAAATCCCTGTTTTAAGGTACCATAATGCAGCGGATAGGAATCAAACCCTGGTGTCAAGTCATTAGCTGGATCATCCTAACCACCAAACTGAGAACAACTTGACCCTATTCCTTTACAATATAAAATCTTCAAAAGTATTGTATCTTGACTAGATATTCTCAAAGCCATTCACTATGGTTAAAAATATATATATATATATATATATATAGAATTTTTTTTCTTAAGATATAAAAATCAAGAGTAGTAAATCTGAAAATAAAAATAATTAAAATAATAGAAAATTTATTAAATTTGACATACTTGAGAAAATATTATAATTTATGAGGTTTGTTAAATACAATTTATTGAATATACAAAAGATAAAAATATAAAATAAAACATTATTTAACATCTTTAAGATGTTTTGTATATGAAAATCTATGGATATAAGAATATTTAAGAATACTCAAAATTATTTAAAAATTTACAAAAGAAAATTCTATGAAAATCCCCACGCAAAAGTTATTAAAAATCTGCTGAAAACTCTGTCACACAAAACTCATTAAAAATTTATAGAAAACTTTCTCGAAACCTCTGAAAAACTCATTAAAACTCTGAAAAATATGAAAAAATTTCAAAATCTTCATTTTCTATAGTAAGTCATTAAAAGTTGTTCAAAGTATGAATTCAATAACAGCCCCTAAATTCATTTTATTTGAATAACATATGACTTTGAATAAATTTTAAAAAATTTCTATCGTAGACAAAATTTTAAAAATATCAAAACCAATAACACACCACTTTAATAAACTTTCTAAAAATCAAGATTGAATAACATAAAAATTTAAAAGACTACTAACTCTTTATAAATTATAGAACCAATAAATCCCCCCCCCCCTTAGTTTTTATTTTTATATGATTATTCTTTCTTTTTATTTGGCATTAAATCTATTATATTTTTGTTATAGAAATAGCCTGTAAAATTTGTTTTTGTTGTCAACAATTAAATCAACAAAGCTCAACCCAAAACCAATTTTCTAAACCCCTAAAAATATCACGTGAGACAAAATCGATTCTTTGAAATCCAATTTGAGTGAAAAAGACAACAAATAGTCTAAATGCACATCTTCAAATTGATTTTAGTTTACAATAACAAAAAAATAGCCTCTAATAGAGCTGATTGATATGACTTACTATATCTACTTCCTATATGTAGATAATGATTACAAGAAAGCAAGACTTTTTTTTGACCAAAAGTTTAGTGAAAATATTTATGACAAAAAACTATCAATTTTTAGTGAAAAATATATTGGTCAGTAAATTATCAAAATAGTTTGACCAAGAAAAAGGTTAACACATTATCAAATCTTTATGACTATTTTTTTGGAAGAATTAGTGTTTTTGACTAAAACTTCAGTCAAATTATTATGATACAAGAACTATCAATTTTTAGTAAAATATATATTTGGTCTCCTCATACATAGAAAATTTTTCGAGGTTGAAAACTCTTTTTCGTTCTTTCTCTCTTAGTCTAATTTCTAGATATCTGAATTACAAATCTGATTATCTCGCCTATAATATTAGAGATTCATTAGCTTGTATTGCATAAATTGTATAACTCTTTATGGTTCTCCTCTTATATTGATTTTCAGAGTTGACAAAAAAGTCAAAATATTTTGACCATGAATAAAGTTGACACATTATTAAAATTTATGACTATTTTTTGACAAATTATAAATTTCATCAGAACATAATCAATAAATTTGGTATTTAATTGACCATTACATATTTCGTCAAGAAATATCATAGTTTTTTGATCGAATGTTGATGGCCGCCCAATAATTTGTTCAAAAGAAATATACTATAATAGATGTATTTTTTGGTGATTCATGTATCATTTTTTAGGTCCAATTAGAAATTAGATAACATAACCCATTAAATCCAATAAATAAAGGAACTCTAGGTAAATATAGTTATTTATATATGTGTAGTCCTTTGTAGGTTTATTTCTTAGAGTCTCAAGAAATCTCAAAAGCTTATCCATCATACGATATGACTACATGAAAGAAAAGCGATAAGTGGAAGAGAAATCTGTTTCCGAATCATTTCAAATTTGGTGAGTATGTTCTTTATTTTTCAATCTATGTATAGCCGAAAATATAGTCTCATTCAGAGTTGTGCTTCAAAAATTATGATGGCTTTCTCAAAAACTAAAATCTGAAAAATCAAATCCGTAATTATCCAAGTTGAGAAGCAGTTTTCTAAAAAACCCAACAAACCAGAAAGACTCAAACAATGATCAACATACCATTGGATTGCTCAAAAAGTCTAATTTTTAGATAAACTTGCAGACCTTGAAATCTCGTTTTAATGTGGCAATCCTTTTTTTAACATAGACTAAGGTTAGAATTTGATATGCAAGTCTTTAACTTTTTTTAACTTTATACAATTGTTAGTTCTATATTATTTAGGGATATTATTAAATATATATCGACAGATTTTACTAGTATATAGGATTATTTTACTATAACATATACCTTAATTTGACTAAATTTTGTGTTTAGGAGACTGAAGTAGCTAAATAAAATCTTTTTGGTTTAAGGAGTACTCATATTTTAACAAATCTTCTTCCTTCATCATCGTGCCTAACAAAAGAGTTGCGGACCGTAAATCTTAAGCTCGAAAAAATAACAAAAGAATTTCAGTATTTCAAAAATATATTCTTTCAACAATTTTCTAATTTTGATCCTCATCAAATCCTTCTAGTGGTGATTAGTGTTTTTTCCAAATTACACTATTAGTTTTAAATTTATAATTCCATATTTTTTAAATTATTATTATTATTATTGTAATTATTTTTATTATTATTTTGTTATTTAAATTTTGAAATTACATTTAAAAATTTGAGTTCATCATTATCGATAATAATTAAAAACTTATCTAATAAATTATTTGACCAATATTGGTCAATAAATACCAACAAATTTTTGGTGAAAAAATATTTAGAATGTTTTGATGAAATATTTCTGACGAGATTTTGATGAAATTTTTTTAACTAATTTTTTTGATCATCTTTCGATATAGTATTTTTGACCAAATTTTTTCACCAAATTTTGATGAATTGTTTTTGACCTAAATATTGTTGATCACTCGTACTTGTTAGAGTTTTTTTGACCATTACTTGACTATTACACATTGACCATACTTATTTGGTTAAGAATTGGCGACAATTATATTTGGTCAATTTTATTTGTGACCACTTGTTTTGGTTGGAAATTTATGATAATGTTTTTCGGTCAAATTTTTTTGATTATCTTTGACTAATTTGAAAAATTGATGAATGATTTTTAACCATTCAATTTTGATCAAAAATATATAAAAGGCTGTTTTTTGATCAATTTTTTGATTAGTATAGTGGTCATTATAGATTGTTTTCTTGTAATGTTGATTATGTACATAAAATCTACATTCTCTACTATGTGTATATAAACGTATGTATCACGAATAAGAGAGTTTATACATTGATATAGTATTAGAGCTTATGTTGCTATTCTTGTATGAATTGAGATTTGTCAATAGTGGATGTGAGGAGAATATATATGGTGTTGAGTTTGACAATACCGGTTTTGGCTCGGGCACACATCGAGTTATGAATTGGAATTTGTCAACAGTGGATGTGAGGAGAATATATATGGTGTTGAGTTTGACAATACCGGTTTTGGCTTGGGCACACATCGAGTAGTTGTTATGTGTAGGTTAGTTTTGTTGTGGTTGTGGTTGGTGTCTATGGCATAAATGGATATTTGAATTTATCAAATTTGACATGACGGGAGATGTAGATGCATGCAATTGATATTGGGTTCAAGACACATGTATGCACCCTGGGTTAGAGAATATCTAAGGAAAATATAAAATATGGATTTTGGTTCTAGTTTGTGTTTGACATAAGGTTTTAACCACAAGTAACAAAGGCTTCCAAAGATTTGGAGTTTTGGGGTAGTTTGGGACAACATGAAAGAGCATCTGGTATGGTGATTTCATGTATAAAACTGGGGTGGGTAAATGATTGATTAGGTAGATAGTTGTGGCCAAAGTATATGACCAGTAAGTAGTTGGGGTTGAGGCTCGACTGAGTAGTGCTAACATGTTTCCACAAATTGAAGATGCCTTTTTTTCTGCCAGACCGTTGTGTTCAGGTGTGTGTGGTGGTGTCGTTAAGTGTTTGATGCCATTTGTTGAGAGGTAGTCACGCAAGGCAATGTACTCACCACCATTGTCAGAGAAGAGTGTGCCAACCTTTGATCCAAACCGATTCTCTACTAAGGTTTTAAACTCGATGAAAGTCTCTTTGACATGTCATTTGAGTTTCAATGAATGTATCCATTGATATTGGATGATCTACAATGAGGAGATAGTATCTGTGATTTTCTATGGAAATGATGGGTGATATACAAACAACTGAAAAATGATTTCTAGTGGTTAGGATGAGGTTATTGTTGTTTCTCAATAATATTTTTTTTTGACTTTTATTAATGTAGCAATCATTGTAGGACAAAGTGAAGTTTAAAGACAAGAATAATGGTAAATAAAATTGAGAAATAACTAATTTGAGGGATGTCCTAGTCGAGAATGCCATCCAATTATTGTAGTCTTTGTGCTTGGAACAAACACAAAGAATGCAGCTGATGTTGTTCTCAACAGTGGTCATTCATAGAGTTTTCCATTAGTATAGCATTGGAGTAACTGGACTCCCAAGTGCAGATCCTTCATCTGAAAGGTATTGGGAAAGAATTCCACATATACTCTATTAGCATTACATAGTTGATAAACAAATAACAAGTTCATCTGTATCACATAGATTAGTAAAACATTAGAAATGGACAGAGAGCAATTTTCAGTGGGTAAGAGGGAGGAACTGGTGTGGGTTATGGGAACAATGAAACCGTTACCAAGGACAACATCTTTACCTCTATTGTATGACTGGTGGAGACAGTACCGTGCTCAGCCTATTGTAGGTTTGAGGGGAACAAAATAATGTGGCTTATAGTATATCTTTTGTTAAAGAAAAAAATATAAAGCATTGTATTAATGAAAATTTTCCTAAGAAATATTCACCAAACTCATACAATCATTTTGTCAAAATAAATTAGTAATTTTAAGAAGAAAAATTTTAAACATATTTTAAGAAAAGAAAACTACTGAGAAGAAAATGAAAACTCTTTTAAAATGCTTTTGAGTTTTGACTCGATAACTTTTTTTGGCTTTTCCTATTGATAAAAGCGGTAAATGAATATTAAAAAATTCTTAGAATATTTCTTAAAAAAACAATTCTTAGGATAAATATTTCATAAACATTTAGGAAAAATGAGGATAAAAATACCTCATTCTAAATTCATAAGTATATTTAATTCTCAAAACCTTAATTAGTTAAAATGTTTCCTCTTCAACTAACTTTCTTAATTATAATTAAATTTTAGATCTTTAAAATTGAATTTGGTGTGTGGCCTAGGACAAATGCCCAATCCACTATTATGTAGGCATGACCCTGAGTGGAGGGCAAAATTGTTCAGGTAGGAGGTGATGTGTTGAGTCACTCAAGAGTCCAGAATCCACGAGTTGTTCAATTGTGGTAATGTTGTTGCAAGATGTGATTTTAAAGCCCAAGTTGTCGGACTTTTTGGTGCTGTGTTACACTTTGAGTATGGAAATATGGGCATCTCTTGGCAGAATGTCTTTGAGTTCCACAAAGTTGACATTTGCCAAGTTATGGCTGAGGTGAGTGCTGTTGTTTGTTCTCCTAAAACTAATTTGCATGCTAGTATTGTGGTGTTGTTTTGTTGTCTGTTAGAACGAGAGCTATGACCACCATTTCTATGTCCGTTGTTCACATAGTTTGCTGAGATAGGAAACATTGGTGGTGTTGTAGCTGTAAGGATCTTAGCTTCATGATTCCAAAGCTTTTCATGAAGTTAACAGATCGATGGAGGTACCTCACAACCTTCATTTTGATCAAAAACAGTGCGGTATTCTTTAGCTAGGCCTTTTAAAATTTGTTCAACTTGATCTTCATGGTCCATAACTTTCCCTAGTAGTGCTAGTTGGTCAAATTGCATGACTATGCTTTGAATGTATTCATCAACAAATTTTGATCCCATATGCCATTGTTTTAGTTGATGCTTCAGCTGTTTTATATGGCCACGACTCGATAGTGCATAGAGTTGTGAGAGCTTGGTCTAGATATGTACATCGATGATAGTCTGAGAGAGTAGAGGTTGAATGGAACCATAAACAACTTCTAGGAGAGCGCTGTAGAATTGTCATGTCGATTTCAAAGTGCACGACCTCGATTGGAAATCTCACCATTGGATGTAATGAGGACCGCTTCAGGTGGTTGTGAAGATTCATCTAGGGAATTGAGCAAGGTTATATCCTGCAAGAAGAGAATGGACCTGACGGCTCCAAGTGATGTAATTCATGAAAATGAGTTTAGTTATGTTTGTCATGTTTACATGGAGTAAAGAGGATGTGGGGGAGATGAGCATCAGAGGCAGTGGGACTTTGAGTTATGTTAGCCATTGGCAAGAAGTGCTTGATTATTAGATGGATATTCACGATAGAATATTAACCTGATAAATCAATCGAATGCTACAAGGCTAGATTAGTTGCAATTGGCTATCACCAATAACCATGAATAGAATATACCAAGACCTTCAGCCCGATTATTAAGTCAATAAATCTTAGGATTATGCTTGGTGTCGTGGTATCAAAAGATCGGAACATACGCCAACTTGATGAGAATAAGGCTATTCTGCAAAACTCAATAACTTAGCATGTTTATATGCCAAAATCAAAGAATTCGTTGATCCGGAACGAACAAACTACGTTTGTCACTTGCATAACGCACTCTACGGCCTCAAATTAATGCCAAGATCATGGTATTTGGAGCTTAAAAATCATCTCATACAAGTCGGATTTACCAATTATTTGGCAGATGCATCATTGTTCATTCTCAGGCTCGGCACATCAATGGTCTATGTTTTAATATATGTAGATGATATAATTGTAACTGGAAGTGACAACAAGCTGATTGAACAAATCATCACATAATTCTCTTAACGGTTCTCTGTCAAAGATCTAGGCGGTCTATCATATTTCCTGGACATTGAAATCAGCATAACAAAACTAGGTCTCCATATGTGTCAAAATGAAATATATCTCTGATTTACTTGATCGTACACACATGACCGAACCCAAACCAATAGTAACAATGATGACCACATCACCGAGGTAAACACTTACTCTGAAACACCACTAACAAATGAGTCAAAATTTTGACAATTAGTAGGTAGTCTACAGTATCTTGCATTGACTAGACCAGATATATCGTATGCGGTCAACCGACTCTCATAATTCATCCATCTTCCTACAACATAGCACGTACAAGCCGCCAAAAGAGTGATGCATTATCTAGCGGGTACAATGAGCTATGGCATATTCTAATCTTGAAAAAATGATATCTCTTCACGGCTTTACAGACACACAGATCGGGCTGGCAATACTGGTGACTTCATCTCAACAAATGCATATGTGGTGTACATTGGAAAGAACCATATTTTTTGGTCCACAAAGAAACAAGATACTGTTGCGAGATCCTTAACGGAAGCGGAATATCGTTCAGTAGCTAACACTACAACAAACAATGTTGGATACAATCATTTCTTGGTGAACTCGACAATCCTGTTCCAAATTCTCTGTACAACGAAAATGCCGGGTGCACATACTTATGTGTTAATCTCGTGTTTCACTCATAGATTAAATATATTGCACTCGACTATCATTACATCCGACAACAGGTTATGTCTAGAAGTCTACGAGTGGCTCACATTTCAACTAAGGATCAGCTAGCATATGTTCTAACAAAACCTTTGGCTCGTACCCAACATCACTAATTCATAAGCAACATTGGAGTGACTTATGCCCCTCTATCTTGAAGAGGCGTATATCTACTTCCTAAAATATAGACTAATCTACAATTATAGTGAAATAGTAAGAGAAAACATATAAGTAAGAGTATGCATTATTACGTATTCTTTATATATCATCGTATTGTTGATGCATTTTATTTTGCTCAACATCAAAACTCTGCATTAATCCAATTTCATACACGAGATATCTTTCTCAACATTACTTTCTAACCACATAGTCGCAAATATGGTCACAATCTAGAAAAGAGATAAGAGTGCCTAGCTATTATTGTTCATGCATTAAGTCTTAGCTTTGTTACAACTGGATATATTGTGTTTCGTTTTTATTCTCTTTTTTTGTCTCTACCAAATATATCGAATATTGGGAAGAAAAATAGTGTCAAGAGTGTGAAAGTCTATGGTGGGTCAACGTCATAAGGACCTGACACGTGTCAGGTTTCCATGTGGTCAGTAATAAAGCAGACCGATTGAGACACGTGGAGCTGTAATGATGACCAAATAATTTTATTCCATTCGCGACAACAAGTCTGTATATAGGCATCTCATATTAACGACCCAACCAAAAAAGCATCTCAATTTTTATACGAGAGAAGAACAAATAATTAATTATAGAACTAAACATCATTTCATATATATTTTTTCATACCTTTAAGCATAACTTCAAAGCTTAAGATTTATATATTTTTAGCAGATATATAGTTTTCATTTCGTATATATATAAAATTAGGGAGGAAGATTTGGTGTAGCTAATGTGAAATCCAGATTTGGAGTTTTGGTCTCTAGTCTTGTCCCTGTCAGGCTTGACGACTCTGAAGACAATCTTTCATAGCTTGGACATCTTCGATTCTTCCATTCATTCTGATAAAAAAAAATAGATTACATGATTATATGAATAACAGTAATTTCGTATTTAACATTCTATAGATTGAATATTACCGTTTTCCTGATTGAAAATGTCATATTAAACTATTGTGAAGATTTCCTAACAATCAAACCTATATTGAATTGGTTTAAGATATTAAAGTATCAAATATATGATTTTTTATCTGCCAAAAAAGTCCTTCTTTTCTCTGCTTTTGAGATAAATTAATAGAACGAAGAAAAACACTTTTTAATTACCAAATGGAAGAGAAAAAGTAAATTGTAGTATAATTTTTTGTAAATTTTTTTTCCTTTTTCCACCTCGAATTTTGCAGTTCCCATTTATTCCAATGTCTTTTTGGTGAAAATTTTCAGAATATGATACCTCATTGGATGAAATGTCTACACCTGATGATGCCTTTGTCTGTAAATGAAACCGAGCTTCACTGTTTATACAGGCAATAATTAAGTTATATTACACTAATTGTTTGAAGGAAAAATAGGAAATAATTTTGGACTGGACCAAACATTATTATACAAAGTTTCTTATATAATGAAAATATAGAAAGTTTCCTAATAGGTATATTAAGCTATCTGTCCGACAAAACTAAACACCATAATTAATTATATATAAATAAGACTAAGACAAAACATTTAAGACATAACATACCTTGAGGAGTTGTTCCACAGACCTTGGAGATCTCTTGCTTGTCTCTTGGTGTTTACTTGATATTCACTCTCATATGTATCTGATTGCCCTATATTGACACATATATATCAAATATATATGTGTATTAACATATAATTTCTTTACATCAATGCAGAATGTATCAAATAACCTGATGACGTTGTTGGTTTTTCAGTAGATTTGATGGTCCGATACATCTGCAACATTACATACATTAGATTACAAAAAAAAAGATTAAATATATCAATGCTAGCTAGTTCTAATAAGACTAATAGGTTAAAAACACGATTAAGGTTTATCAATATATGTATATAATATATAATGTGTGTAGACTTGTTCTATTCACGTGTGTTGTATAAGGTTTCTCCTCTCTCTCTTCTCTCTCTCTATCTATATATAATATATACATATATGCACGCACACAGAGACAGAGATGGATAAAGTAAGAAAGAAAAGAGAGCAGAGTAAAACAGAAAGCATTTACGATTCATGAAAATGTGCAGCCATACACAGTGATGGGAGATGTGCATGGGTCTACGTGTCTTATTCTAACCATAGTCAAATTTTACAAAATAAGTAACTATATATTATATCATTGAGGAATCATATACATATATGTGTGCATATATATAACAATCTACATGTCATCATTGAAGAATGATGCCTCCTTTGTACTTTACTTTTCTACTGCATCTCTCTAGTAAATAACAGGACTTTCTCTTTCTCTTACTTTGGCTATATCTAACTTTTCATTCCTTACTCTTAGTCTGATATTTTTCATTCTTCACTTCATGTTTATATATGTGTCAAACCTATACTTTGTATATAATTTTATATTATATGGTGGTGAGCAAAATTTACTTAAGTAAACTATATCTATACTTTCAAATTAATCATAGAATACATTCAGTCATTAATTCAATAAAAAAAGTGCAGTGGTTTCGGTACATTTGCATATATATTCAAATCTAAAATACAATAAGTTCATACATTAAATGCTCTCCTTAATGTATTCGATTACCTATGCATTATATATGTAACATAAGAAGATACCTGTAAATGGGATTTAACATGAGCCAATGTGAGATCTTGTACATCCATCAGCTCAAGTACTGATTTTGGGGTTGCTCCTGATTGTTAATCATAATCACAAAATCATCTAAAAGAAAAATCTTTAAGGCCTAATCATTCTGTTTCCTAAAAAGAGAGAGATATTTTATATAAATGAATTAAAATAAAAAAAGAGGAAATAGTGAGAAAGGACAATACTTTCATGACCACCCAATAATTGAACAGCGTGTACAAAATGGGCATGAAGAGTCGTAGTCCACCGCATCCTCGGAGCTCTTACCCCTTGTTTGGCCGTAAATCTTGGTAGCTGTGCCTGAGTTTGACGCCGATTACGGTGGTGAAGATTAGAAATATAATTAGGGTTTGTGATTAAGCGACGACTTGCGTGTTGACTGTTGACTTCACTGAAGAAGAAAGGAGTAGGAGATGTAGATGAGTAGTAGTAGTGGTCAAGGACTTGATTCTGGTAAAGAGGGATTCCTCTTATTGGTCTCATCATCAACATAGATCTCATGTCTTGATCATAAGACTCGAAGTGTTCTTGATGATTACTAATCTTAGTGGCTGCTTCATTGTTTGAAGTGAATTGAAGAGTGTTGATGAGATGTTCAGAAGGCTTTCTGTCTGAATCTGAAGCTTTACTCCGAAACCCTAATCTCTTTTCGACTTTTTCTTCTTGTTTTTGATTCTCTTTTTCTTCTTCATCTTCTGGTTTTCTTCTGCTTATCTTCAAGTACAAGTCGGGTTGTGAAGGGAAGAGCTCCATATCTATGAATGATTGTGAGAAAGTCTTGATGAATTTGAGGGAAAAAGAAGGTATAATAATGCTAATTATTTCAAAAAGGTTTTTTCTTCTTTTTAACTTAATGAAAATTTGTTCATGGAGAGATGAGAAAAGCAGTTGTAAAGGAATTAGAGAGATGGCAAAAGGTATGAGGGAAATGAGAAGTCTCTTTCTTCTCTGTTCCCTTTAAGAAAATGACACTTTAAGAGTCTAATAAAAAAGTTGGGTGAAATATGAATTTCCATTTAATATATATTGAAAAACAATTCAATTTCTTTGGCATATTTTGTTACAATGTAGATATCATCTATCACATTTCAGTATTTAATGATGGTATAGTATAACAATAATGTATGGAAATATTCGATTATTTGTGTTCAGATTTACATGTGAAAATGACACTTGGGTTGAAACTGAAAGATGCGTCTCTTTGTGTGTGTTTACTATCCATGAAAATATAAATAAAAAATGCACTAAAATATACTAAAAATAATTTATAAAACATATAAGATGAAGAGAATATAGCAGAAATTAAGTCTAGTCGTCACTTGTTGTTTGTCTTGTTTTTTCGGTTAAATTGTTTGTCTACTTTGAAGTTGGAGTTTGGAATTATACCGAACATAGCTTTGCTTTACGGTCTTGGTGGCTGATTGCCTAAGAATAAATTCAATATGATATCGCGTTTATTAAATACCTGAAAAAGTGTTTTTCATTTGCTAATTCTATATATTATTTGTGGGAAGATGATTTTCTTCACGTAATATAATGTAATTAAAAGAGAATAAGAAATGGGTAAAGAATAATATCACCTTGACATTGAGAATTTGAGATACATCCATATATATAATGTTGATCCTATATAACTTTTATCTTTAGTTATATATTAATTAAACCCACAAAAGTTATTTCATAACTTAGAAGTGTCAATGCGGGCTTTAAACCTGCAGATTATACTTAAAACCGCTCTGCTATAAGGCGGGTTAAAGTTATATATTTTATGCCTAAATAAAAAGTAGGTTTTGCAGGTTAATACAACAGGTTAATATGAATTTGATAATTTGGTTAATGGACCGACCTGCATACATATTAAAAATTACAAAAAATTAAAATTTATAAATAATCAAATCAAATAAAAACTTATAATATCATGTAGTATATAATGTTAATATAAAACATAACCATCTCTTAATTTTGTAATATTAAATCCTATAAAATAAGTTAAGTAATAATTTTATCTCTTTTATATATCAAATTTAAATTTTATATTATTAAACATATTTAAGAACATATAGATTGGTAGCTTATGGTTTTATGATCTTGTTTCTAATATATTTTTATTTAAAATTTATTTTGTATATTAAATTATAAGAACAATTAATAATTTGATTACAAAATTACTATATTTGACTGTAAGAACATCATTAAAAAATTTCAAATAATATTTGTATCATGCTTATCAAGTAATATTTCTATTTTAACTAAAAAGTATGATTTCCTATTTTCTGAGGAAAAATATTTTTTAAAAGTTTTGATTGATTTTAAAGTACAGTTTTGAGAACATTAATAATCAAAAATTATGTAATAATCATGTCTACAGACAAAACCCACTTTTTACTTTTTTAGCCGACCAAAAATATATATCCAGACCCGTCTCACCACAAATCGGGTTGGACAAAGCCTGCAGGCATGTGGCCTTTTTAATACATCTAGGTGGTATAGCCCACTAATTGATGCTTACTTTCGAATATTTAAATGGACCAAAAGCATATGAATCTATATCCATATAAAAATGATCAGAAAAATATGATTTAGTTTCGCATAGTAAAAATATTGAATCTGGAAACTTTTTAGAGTCCCAAATCTATTTCTTACTCCTTGTCAATTATATATGGTTTATATGATTATTTTCAAAACACGTATCTTCTTGCTCATTCATAGTAGTCATACGTGTCTCTGAAAGCTTAACTTCTTTTTCAATACTATATACTTGAGTTGAGATATATATTTTTGTAATATATGCCTAAATCTTTTCAATAAAATCTAGTTGAAGATTAAAAAGAAAACACAGGTTAACTTTTTATATATTTATTATACAAAGCATTAACTGCATTTCATAAAAATACTATACGACATTGTTTTAATTTCGGCCCTATGCCAACGATGGACAGTTCAAGATTTGATTCCGAAAAATGCCCTTTGACAACTCATGTCCCCTTAGCCCATATATCGACAGATAATGTTGGGGACGATTTATAGATTTGTTTGATTTTTCCTATTTTTCACAGATTACTAATAAAATCTGAATCCAAAAATAGGTTTCCGTGCTTGAAAAAAAAAAAAAGTTTCCGTAAAAGTCGATCATTCCAGTTTAGTTCTCGCACGAGAAACGATATATAGTATAAGACAAAAGGAAAGGAATTCTATTGAAAATCTAAAGAAAAATAAAAGAATTTAAAATGCATTTCGCTTCTTTAACACTAAAAACCAAAAAAAAAAAAGAATGCATTTCGTTTATTATTTGATTGGAGGGCACTTACCAACCGACGATGCATAAGACAAATTTAAAATATTATTGAGTTTATTACATTACTAGGTATACGTCATAAAATTATCCTTTAATTCTTTCTCACACAATAATTATTAAACCAACCATATATATTGAATTTTGTTTGTTACAGTAAAAATAAAATAAAATTGGGGACAGATAAAACAAAGGTTCCCATCAATTTGAGTAGTTACCTCGACGAGGGGGCTTATGAGTGAAACAATAATGCAATCAACTTGTTAGACATTCAAGGCCAAAATTGTAACATTAAGGTTTTTATTTTTGTGTGAATAAAATAATGTATATACTTATCATAAAGAACAATTCAATTTTTGACCATGTTTATAATCATAAATTAATCAATAAATAGTTGTTTAAATTAATTTTTGACCAACAAAAATTTTCAACTAGTGATTTTTGACTTTTCGTTTTTGATCAAAAACTAATCAGAATAATTTTTTTTGACCAATTAATGATTATAATCATTGTCAAAATTGAGTTGTTTTCAAGTAGTGTATATATTAATCGTTAAAAAGTGGTCACAAATCTAAATATTTTAATTATTTAATGACCAAATATTTAATTCTTTAAGAATTGATAAATTTTTGATCATAATTATATTGACTAAAATTTTGGTCAAATTTTTTTGGTTATAATATAATATATTCTCTTATAGTGTCATTATAATATTGCTGTAATTGAAAGTCTATATCAATCGTAGTTATTGTCTAACAAAAAATCTATACCACATCTCTTTTCATACTATGTTGGTAACGAAATTACAAAAAAAAATAATGAAAAATACAGATAAGACGAAGACACCTGCATTAGCAATGATCTAGGCTTAACTTACGTTCTGTTTGTATATTATCAAACTTATTAGTGAGCATAATATCCTATATCAAAATTAATCAAAATAGTGCATATTATATCTGATGGTTCTTTTTATTGATAAAATTATCGATATCTAATTATGTGCGGTTTCCCTAATTATGTGCGGTTTGTGAGGGGATGAGCACAATGTCTATTGATCAAGGTAAAAAAAACTACAAAGATGAGTTAGATTCTCGATTTAGGGTAGCAAAAATGATATTAGAGATTGTCAGTTTTCTAGAGAGAAAAATGATTTTAGATGCCTAGCTCGGCACACATTGGGCTCCCTTTGATAGCGATTATGCCTTCTGGTGAATCCGTTAAATGCCAAGTCAGTTATGATATCATAAGATTGTAGTCTGTAAGTCCCCTGACTAGAACATTATTACTGCAGACGTGAGGGCCGAGTTGGTGAGTTGTTATTTTGACCCACTTTATTGTTGGACACTTGATACATGACCTGCACGGTGGCCTCTACAATGCACATGTAATTTTGACAGACGTATAGGCAAAGCTAGTGAACTGTTATGTCAATCTATTTTATCATTAAATGCTTGGTACTCGGCCATGATAGTGGTCCCCATGATGCATGTCCAATTTAGTTGACGTGGTCCCGGCTGACTTCCTTCGCAAGTCATAATGGTTGGTGTCTTAGCATGTCTACTGAGTATCTGCTTTGCTTTAACGTCGTCTCCGGTTGCCTAGAAGTCGTTGTGGTCTTCGAATTAGTCATCTTTTGATTCTTACTGATATAAGATAGCTAACATTGGGGTCTTTATGAACCACCTTGGGTTTCTAATGTGTTTTTGGCGAAGTCACATTTGCTAAATCATCCTAGGGTGAGATCTACCTTCAATAGTTACCCGATTAATCTGATAAAAAAATTAAGTAACAATTAGTTCCCTACTTTTTAAAACATCTTGGACCGTTATTTTTGTTTTTCCTTTTAATATACATCACATCAAACCAAATAAAATTTAAACTAATCCGATGGTGATCTTTAATCTCACAACAATATATTCTTATATCTATAATAAATTACGCATTACTTAAATACAAAACAAAATATTCTTCAAAATGTGAAAAGAAGATGTACAAATAGGAAAAAGATTGATTGAAATGAAAAAGTAGGAAGCACACTGAATCTTTTATAAAGGAGTAGAAGAAAAAGTTTTGGGGCTTGTTAGAATAATTGCCCCCAACGAATCTTTTTGGTAGATTTTCTAACCAAATCTAAACTTTGGGGATTTTGATAAGAACCCACATTCAAATTGGATCAAAAGAGTTGCTTCCAAACTTTAACTCTTAAATATTATCTATGTTTTTAAATGAAATGATTATAATCTACAAGTGGAAACAAGTAACAACCAATCATAGCCGGTTATAATTGTGTCATTTCATAAAAGGAAACTATTTGACAGGGATTGGATTATGAATATTACTCTAACATCATGAATTCACGAAATATGGTAGTGCATAGGAAATAATTTAAAAGAATTGATTTGACCACCTATATTATTAAAATATATTTATTTTTGAGTCAAACATCTTAAGAGAACTCCAGAAGTAAGCGAACTTGAACTAAGAGCAATTTCATAATAGATAAACCTATCGGAAAGTGACTCTTGGTACCACGTGAGTGAGAATTAAACATAAGAAAATATCATGTGGTAATTTATAGGGCCAGTAAACAAATTTAAAACTTTCTGAATATAGTGTACCAAATGTGGGGTAGAAATGTGGGTCTATGAGCCGAGAGAAGGTAGGAGGCCTACTAAAAGTAGTGGTTAGAGCGTTACAAGTACTATATGTTACTAATTTAATGGTATTTAATTTTTTTTTAAAATTAACTAATATAACCTACTTCATTTTATATATACTAGGATAACTTTTTTTTTCAAATTACTTAGATAACCTACTTTTTTTCAAATATACCCATTTCACCATGCACTTCAAAAATACCCATTAGTCAGATCACGTTGAATTTCTTTTATTTTCTCTGTTTCAATTTTTCTAGAAACAAAAAACTATTATATGTTCTAGTTTTGTTAGGTTACACAATACAAGGTGCCTGAGTTATCTGCTACATAATCAGATTTGTGTTCATTTAATTTTAGTGATTCTTAAATAGAAATTATGTTTTTCATTGAATACTGATTAGTATTGAGTTTCATACCCTTTAAAACATGTTTGATTTCAATGAAATAAAAGTTCGATTTTTTTTTCTGTGAAACTTGTGGATCGATCGGTCTGAGTACTGACCAATCGATCCACTTACGTTGTATGATTGTTTATTAAATTGATATTTAATCTAATTCATATTTGTCAGTTTGATACAGACCGGTCGATCACCATTAAATTAATCGGTCTTGTTAATTATGTATCAAACTTTTGTATCTAATAACGTAGACCGATCGATCGGCTAGTGGATCAATTGGTTTTGTTTAATCTGTATCAAAATTTTGTATATAATAACATAGACCGATCGGTCTGTTAGTGGATCGATTGGTCCTAAGTTTTCAGAATAATTCATTGTATTTGTCATGCGATCGGTCTACACGATGTGTCATTGATCATGAAATTTTTTTTCTCATAGGATGACAACTCAGAAGAACGATGAGTTAGGATTTCCAAAATGACTTTTCATAGTTGGTACAGAGCCGAAATTCAAAAAATTCATTAATTATCATTGCAAGCCTGAGTGGTTAAAAAAGTTAGTTATGCTGTTGGTGAGGAAGTGTAGAACAAAATAAGAGATTCTGCCTTAGGGATTGTTGTAAACTTCACTAACAATAAGTTCACGTGGTCTTCAAAGATTGTGGAGTATATTTTTCAGAAACAGCTTGTGTGTACAAAAAAACATGAGATATGGTAATATACGTGCACGATTTTCCCTATCAGAGTTTGAAGCCATACAACTTTGAACTGTTCACCTTTTCCAGATGAAAACGAGTTGGATGTAAGTACTACTACTAGAAATGACTTGTTCTGGCAAAAGTTGAAATTAAAAGGAAGAAGTCCGTGCAAGAAGGATTTGAAAGTTGTGTGTGGAGAAGTAGCTTCTTGGTCTACATACAAAAAAAATCGGTTTGCATATTTGTCTATTGTATTAGTCATTTTGGGTATGATAAGGTGTAGCTTAGCAAATTCACTAGCGAATATGTTTTTTCATTTAGGTAGATTTGAAAAGTATCCGTGGGGAAGATTAGCTTTCAAGAAATTAATAGATTCAGTAAAAAATGTGGTCTATACCGCATCATCATGCACTATTCATGGGTTCCTACAAACACTCCAAGTATGCGCGTATTGTGTTGTACCTAATCTTGGTGCAAAAACTGGTAGGCCATCTCACGCTGATTGTCCGCTTCTTCTAAAATAGAGGTACAAAAGGAAAAAAGAGCCTTGACATCCAAACAATTCTACTACAGAATGAAGTATTTTTTTTATTTGTTTTTGTTTATTTTTTTTGAGCTTGTGAATTTTTAATTTCAATGTTTTTTTTTCATTTTGTGGGAATTGTAGAGCAATCTAAATCCTTTAATGAATGATTTGGCACCTACTGTTTGGGACAATGAACGGACTGACAAAAAAATTGATGTTCTTATCCAAGACATTATGAAAAAAGGTGGTGTGGGTTGATTAATTTGGGTTGATGAGGGGTTGTACAGCTTAGTAGACGACATTTCTGATGACAGTGGTAATGGTATTGAAGAAGTGAACATTGTGAAAGAATCAAGTATACGGAAAAACAAGTGCAAAAAACGGGGGTGGACAAAAAGAAATTGGATAGTTCCGGATTTAGTTTTTTTTTAAATGAAAAGGTTGAGGAATTACAAGCTCAAAATAATGCTCTTGAGGCTGAATTAGACGATATGAGGAAGAAGATGAATCAATTTGAAGCGATGCAGCTACGAATTGAATTTCTTGAGGAAGAGGTGAAGAAGAAAGACTATGAAACGACACATTTAAGAATTTATTTCCTTGAGGAAGAAGCAAAGAAGAAAGATTATGGTGCAATTCTTCTAAGGATTGAAATGTTCGAGAAAAATTTGTCGAGTTTGAGAAGGAAGCTGAAGATTGCAGAGAAAGATCACAATTTCTTTTTAAGTTTTAATCTCAAATATTATTTTGTAGTGTTAAAGTTTTTTTTTCTTTTTTTGATTAATATACAGCATTTCGAAATTCCTTCGCTGAGAGACGAAGATTTAGGTGATGGGTCGACATCCACAAATCTGGTTGACTTACGTGAAGCGAAAACTGCTTACTAAAAATTGATATCATCTCATGATGAAAGCACATAAAAGGGAAGCTACCCAACTAAAAAAAGGTATGAAGATTTGTCCCAAAAATCTTCAAACGTGAAGATATTTGAGCCTACTTATTCATCATCTGGGAAATTTATTGAGAAGTTTATGAATGTAATAAAAGAAATGTTTAAAGACGATAACAATAAACATATCAGAGGGAAGAGCACAAGAGTGACAAAACCTGGACCTTCATTAGTAACACCATATAAGGTGTACGACCCTGTTATCGCATCACAAATAAACGTTTGAAGACCATTGCGGGGGTTCAATACAATCCACTTGCATCGGTGGATTCTCAGAAAACTAAGGTTTTGAATGATTGGCTTGTATTAAAGCTGTAAGAACTTCGACACTGATTGTATGTCTTAAATTATTGTTTACTTATACTAGTGATTAACTTTAAATTGTAAATTTCAGAGATTATCTAACGGGATCTGGACACAAAGGAGAAGACTTTTTTAATATACTAAAGAAACAACAAGGCTGGCTAATTTCATTGGTAAGTTGATTTCATTCAAAGTTACCATTTTTTTAAATTGTATTTACATTTTTTGTTGTATTTACAGCATACTGAGTGCGCGATGAATATGTTGTGTTCGATAGTTATGAAGAATCCATCAATGTTCTGAAGTAGAAGAATCACTTTCATCGATGCTTATTTCACTGCTTTCTGGTCCTTGATGTATAACGAGTTCATGGATTTAAAAGAAGTGCTAGTTTTTCCAAACATATCACTTTAATACGCCAAGGGTGAATTCCTAGAATTTGCTAAATCAGGGTTGTCTTGGAGGATTGATCTAGATGATATTTACTGTGTGCAAAATGTTGGTGGAAACCACTGGGTTGCACTTGTTATTTTTATTCCAAGTTGATCTATCGATGTTTTAGATTGTGGTATTAAGGACACTTCGAACGAAGTTATTATTGCACAAGTGAGACCAATAGCGCATATACTACCCCATATTCTACATGTTGTAGCACCAGAATCAGAAAGAGGAAGTATATGAGTGTCGAAAGATATAAAATTCGAAGGCCACAAAGAGGAATTCTACAAATGCTTAAGATTGGTGACTGTGGTATCTATGCCATTAAGTTCATCGAATATCATGCATTAGGTGTGCCATTTAAAAAGCCAATTTCTGATTCACACATTAAGATTGTAAGAGAGAAGCTGGTTATAGAGATTTTTGATGAGTTGAAATATTAGAAGTGGACTATATCGAGAATTTTTAGATAAATTAGAGTTCAATCAAATAGATTTTTTCCGGATATTAATCTAGTGCTGCTCGATCCAATAACAAAAGAATGTTAGACATGGAAGATATGGTTATCTTCTTCTGAATAGTCAGGATTGATTGATCCATACATGGATCGATCGATCTTGACTTGGGTTGTACTCAAGATTGCATCAGAATTAACTTGATCGATCGGTCCATACAAGGAATGATCGATTAATGTATGGATCGTAGTAAAATTTGTTTCGGAATAAACCAGATCGATCGATCCATGGGTGGAGCGATCGATCCGATTAATTCTGAATCGAAGTTGAAAGAGGATAACAATGTAGACCGATCGACCGCTTCATAGATCGTACGGTCTTGTTTACTATTTAAAAAAGAAAATTTTCTTTAAAAAACATTCAATGTTTTGGAATATCATCCCTGATTGATTTACTTTTGCCGTATTTGATGAACACTATTGATTACGAAACTTCCTTACAGAGTAGAGACAAGTAACATTACAACTAGAGTTTGGGAAAGTATAGAAATACATAATTCTTCTAATGTTTATTACTAAAAAGTTAGACTAATAAAGTGATAGATAGTAGTCTAGAATAGTAATCAAAACAATAGATAATCATCGCAGTCCTTATGCTGAGCTGTCACTCTCGTTGATTTGCTCTCCTCGGTGATGTCTATGGTGTTGAGGGCGTGACTAGGCCCTTCGCGTCATCATGAACCAGTTTGGACCGGCTCTCATGCTCACGAGTTCCAATAGGAACCTCGACATCATGATCTGTACTACCTTCCTCATCATGATCGCTAGAAGGGTCATCGTTAGATACTCCTCTAGTTCTACTCCTGCGAACTTGTCAAGCCGATAAACAAAACATAGTTTCATATCTCATAGATGGCCATTTTTTGTGACTCATGTTGTTGGTAAAGTGCACCTGTGGACCAGATAAACAAGCACATGGACGTATCTTAAAAATAGCAGCCCAAATTTGGTGAAGCATATCATTGTTTTTGTATAGCGTATCTATCTTCCACTGCTCATGATCAGCCACATTCTCTGGTTGTGGTACGTTTGGTAGAAGATATTGGCTAGAATCACTTGGAAGATGAATGTGTGTACATCATCATCATCATCATCATTAACATGATGAAGACGCATGGAACGCAGAAGGACGATGTCGAGGTTGACCTCTGCTGGGTACATCGTGGAGGACAGATTTTGGTGGTACAAATATCAAATTCTCTCGAGAAATGAGAGAAGTGTATTGTCTTGCTGGGAGTTTAATCAATTTCTCTAGGCTAGACCGAGTATAAAAGTGGTACTTGTTATGCCCCTTAAGGATATGGCAGCTAATCAAGTATTTACGATCAATCAAAGGCACCTTTTCCAATGATTCGGTCCGAGACAAGTCAACACAAATATGGTTGAAAATATGTGTGAGAAGTGTACCGATATAGAGCTCTATCTTCTTAGATTTTGGTGCCTGAGTCATCAACTTCACAAATTCAGATATAAGAACAGTGCCAAGGTTAACATCATTTGGTGGATATGCCAAAAACTCATCCAAAAGGTGTTTGACCCCGTAAAACACCATCCACAACTCATCATCACGAACCGAACCTGTCTCTCGTTTGAAGAACATAGAGTTGCTGATGATCTTCGCAGAAACATGGACAACTGGGTTACGAATATGAGTTATTTTGCTCTACGAGAAACATATGTACCCGTCGTGATAAGGTTCCAAAACCTGGTCGCTTTATCGAATTTACCAAATCCAATGTCCTCATGGTGCGGAAAATCAAATATATCACACACCTCATTAATTGCTAAGGTGTAGTACTTCTTATTGATGAAGAATGTGAGTTTTCCTTCTCTTGCTTTTGGTTCTGTAGGGTCTTCTGAAGTAACCTAGCATGTGGCTAAAAACTCACGTACAAGCTTTGGGTAAGTCTCGTGCTCATCTTGGTAGAAAGATCCGAAACCAATGGTGTCTAACAGATTAACCACATCATCCCACACGCCAATTTCCCTAAGTGCATACTTAGAAATAATCCTATTTGGTAAGATGTAAACTTTTTCCATAGCGGCTAAGAAATTTGAGTCATGTTTTTGCCACTTAGAGGAAGCCGGGAAGTTCGCAGGATCGTTTACTTGTTTCTCTTTTGATTGACATGTTTTTATCAGTAACGTCTTACACGGCATCTGCAGTTATACAAGACCGTAAAATATTAACATTCTTATGAAATAGTTTGTAAGTTTTCTCATAATTCCCAAAATTGTCAAAACTCATGAATTTAAGATCTGCGGTGTTTGTAATGTTTGTAAACATTACAAAGCTGATTGTACATGCATTTAAACAATTACATTAGCATATATTCCCACGTTTTCTCATAGTTTGTAATGCTTTCTCATAATTCTCAAAACAAAATTCTCAAGTTTTTCAAAATTACAAAATTCTCAAAAATTCATAATTTTGAAATTTAACACTAAACCCAACCTTAAATGACCAATATGACTCACATTACTTGTTTAGAAAATCAAAACAATCCATCATTCATAAACAATCAAGTTCTATAAATGAAAAACTCGTTTTGTAGAAACATGGATTTTTGAGAAGTTAGCTTAACATATCAAAAATATTATGTTGATATTACGATAGAACACGAAAATCTAACAACAATGGAGGAAAGAATTGTTTAATTTGGTTGAGTTTTGGATTTTTTGTGTTTGAGAAAGATGAGATAGTTAAAGAGGAAGAGATGAAGGAAACGAAGAAGGTGATACATAATAAAGGGTTTGATGTACGTTTATAAGAAAATCGATTTTATTTTTGTTTTTTGGGTCAAACAAAGTTGAAACCGGTATAGAAAACTGGTTACAAAAATTCTGGTTCGCTAAATTGTCCAGACCGATCAGTCTACACCGAGATCGGTCGGTCTGGTTAAATCTTTAAAATATTCAACTACATGACTAAAGGTACCGATCAATCGTTCCAGAGTCTCGACCGATTGGTCTGGGTAAATCAGTAAAATTTTGCATTATATGACTAACGGGACCGACCGATCGGTCCACTTCCAGATCCCGACATTAATGTTCCCAAATTTAGCCACATATAACTTTCCAATTGATTTAGGTGTAGCTTGTCGATGATGATCGCCCCTGTCCATAACAGAACATGTGATGAGTATTCCTAATTTAAACTGATCAATTTTTCCTATTGTTGATGCTTGAATCTTACATGTACATCTTATTACATGACATCGCAAAACAAGCAACTCTTTAGACGACTTGATAGTTGTGAAATCAAAGTTTCCAAAAATAGTGATGGAACATAATTTCTTCAGTAACTCATCCTTGTTAGCATATATTTGTCCTTCTTTAATTTCCTCGAAAGTCTGGAGGATGTTTTGAGTAGATTCAAAATTATATGTTTGAAACTCTTCATGATCTTCATTTACAGAACAATCTGAAGAATCTGAATCACCATTCATGGAACCGATATAATTGCCCTCTCCATCAATATCAAAAGTAAAATTTCCTGCATCATTAAAACCATAGTCTTCAAGAGCACACCTTTGTGATTGAATTTCACATACTTCGTTCGGAAAAGCACTATTAGCATCATCTTCATAACTTCCATCAAGTGTACCACTTTTTCATCAATTTCATTACAATTCTCGTTCCCTACATCGATAGTGCCACTTTTTTCTACGTATTCACCACAATCCTTGTTCCCTTCGTCGATAGTGCCACTTTTATCGTCATATTCATTACAGTCTTAATTCCCCCTATCGATAGTACCACTAGTTTCAACATTGTCCTCACCATCTCTATTTATCTACACACATATTAAACCATAAAAATTTTGTGTTAATAATTTTTAGTCAGATTTGCGATATATCTGAATCATTTAAATTATCGGTTGCATAGTTTGGATACATAGACCGATCATTCTAAGTTTTTAAATGAAGTTATTTGCTTTATAATGTACAGACCGATTGGTCTATACACAAAACAATCGGTCTGAACATCACAGAACAGATAACATCTTTTAAAAACTCACATCGATTGGTATATACATATACCGATCGGTCTACGCCTCTGGAAAAAAAAGAAGTCTGCCAGAGGTAGACTTGTTGGAAGTCTGCCGAATTTCTGGTAGACTTACGGGAAGTCTGCCAGATTTCCAGTAGACTTCCCTCAAGTCTGCCAGATTATGGTAGACTTGCGGGAAGTCTGCCTAATTTTTGGCAGATTTGAAGGAAGTCTACCAGATTTTCGGCAGACTTACGAAAAGTCTGCCAGATTCCAATAGACTTGCAGGAAGTCTGCCATAACTAAAAACTTTCAATAACAAAACCTAAAAAGCAGATAATTTGATAAAATTGTTACCTAAACATCAGTAGGCAATGAATCCTTATTGATAAAACTAGAAATGTCTGTTTCTTTCACCATAATTTAGAAATTTCTGAGAACAAGGAGAAGTTCTGTTCAGTATATATACTTTTAAAAAGAAAAAGAATATCCTTTTTGTATACCTAGAATAGTTCTGTTTTTGAATAACCTTATTCAAATCTTTTTAAATTACCTACTAACATTAATTTTTTTTAAAAAAAGTATAGGTTCTTTTTCGGTTTTGGAAAATGGTGTAATGATAATTAATAATAGTTGAGAAGAAAATGAGTTTTATTAATAATTTTAAAAAAGTAAATTATCTAAGTAATTTAGAAACTAAAGTGGGTTATCATAGTAAATTTCCCTAAATTTTATCAAAATTATATTTTTAATCTGTCATTTGAATTCTTGAGATTGTTATGTGAATAGTAAGGAAGAGATATAAATTACACAAATTTATGCTGTAAGGAAGATATGTATAATCTTATTTGTATTCAGGCATGAAGAAGAATAGTTGCATACTGTTCAATCAAGTAATAAACTAATAATTATATGAGAACAAACCTACCACTCTTCTTGTTGCTAAGTGTACGTTGAGTTTCATTATTCAATAGTAGTAAAGTACTTGAAAATGAAGACACAAGACAAACTTTAAGCAAACCCATTAAGAGTTCTTGGTTTTGGTGCTTGTCGAATAGCACTGTTTACTGTTTGTTAAATCCAAGAGCATAAGACATACAATCAATCATTTTCTTGGGATGTTAAATAAAAGACTGTCCTTTTGTACCATGTGAACAAAAGAATAACGGTTATAAATATAACAAATGTTATAAAAATCGATAAGTGTTAGATTGATTCATTAACACTTGTTAAGTCAATAGATAAGTGTTTGCTATTTTTATTACACATGTCATAGTTTGGACTCCATTGTCAAACCTATATAAAGAGCATCATACCTCCACATAAATCACAATGCAAAAAGAGATTTTGATTTGGCACTCTCACATATCTTTCTCTCACTCTTTCCATTACAAATATTTGTTTTTCTTTTACTTTATAATATTAATTACAATATATATAGATAATTATAATATAACAATATATAGATAATTATAATATAACAAATATAAAAATATATAGATAATTATAACATAACACGTTATTAACACGATTAGCCCATAACAAAAAAAGGTAAATTTAAATTTTGTCAATTTTATCTTTATACTTTTATTATACTAAGTAAATAGCATCCATTTATATATGCTATAAATTTTAATTTAACTTTTATGCTGTTATAATACCGATATACCATGTGGGTAACTTGTTCTCCATATATTTAAATTAAATATCCAGAAGACATTTAGAAAGCATTACAGAAGAACGAACAAATTAAAAAATATTCTGAAGACATATAATAGAATTTGTTCCAGAAGAATAAATCAAAATAAATTCACTAGACAAACAAATAAAAATAAATTTGTCCTGTTGACAAATAAATAAAAAATTTATTTGCAGATAAATGAATGAAAATAAATTTGTCCTGAAGACAAATAATATAATTTATTTTTATTGCATCATGTTTAATTTATATGATTGCGTTGTTTGAATTATGAATATTTTATGATTATATTATTATTAATTTTGATAATTTTATTTTGGATATAATTTTCTAACGGTTATGAAAAGAAAAAAAATTTCCAACGGGTATATTTACTGTTCATAACGGTAATATTCTAATATATAAATACACTCATTTTTCACTCATTTCATCACTCAAAAATTTTCTACCTCCTCTCATTTTCTCTCTAGAAATCGATTTACTTTTTGCAAAATATGTTGGGTTTTTATCTTTTGTTTCAGAATTATTCTTTCTTCTATTTACGGATTTTTCATTGGTGATTTCGCTCATGCAGAATTTTGGATGAATTTTTGGATAATTATTTTAACTTTATATGTCTTTATAGCCGCGTGCTTATTTCACTTTTATGTATTCAATTATTAACATGTTATTGTGTTACATTTTATTTTAAGTTAATAATAAAATTTATGGTTATTAAATTTATTAAGCAGTAATCATGTCAAACTTGGCTAAACTTGAGATCACTGCCCTTGATATATCCGGAAATAATTATATGAGATAAGCAGTTGAAGCAAAATTGCATTGAAAGGGAAAAAAGCTCCTTGATACCATCGATAAGTCAAAACGACTTCAGAAGAGCAAAAAGCTAATGCTATGATATTATTGGTCCATCATATCCACGGTGGTCTAAAAGATGAATTTATAATAAGAGAAGATCCTGCAGATCTTTAGCAATCACTCAAAGATATGTTTGATCATCAGAAATATGTGATCTTACCAAAAGCTAAATATGAGTGGTTAAACCTCTGGTTTCAGGATTACAAAAGTGTAAGTGAATATAATTCTGCGTTGTTCGGAATTACTTCAAGAATGATGTTATGTGGAGAGAAGATAAGCGATTATGATATGATCGAAAAAACTCTCCAAACATTTCATCCTGGAAATGTAATCCTGCAACAACAATATCGGGCAAAGGGATACAAGGAGTATTCTGAATTAATGCAAGTTCTTATGGTAGCTGAATAAAAAATGAGCTTGTGACGCTAAACCATCAGTCTCGCCCTACTGGATCAGCATCATTCCCAGAAGCGAATGTTACATTATCAAATTATAATAATTATGAGCGTGGACGCGGTCAAGATAATAACCGTGGTTGTGGACGAGGAGGATATGGATGTGAATATAGACGTGGACAAGGAAAAAAATCCCGTCCCAATAATTTCAACAATGAAAGAAATAATCAAAAGTCAAAAGGAAAGGAAGTTGATAATAAGCAACACGAAAATCGTTACTATAGATGTAGTATGAAAGGACACTGGTCGCGTACCTATCCTACGCCGAAACATTTTTTCAATATTTATCAAGAGTTGCAAAAGAAAAAAGGAAAAACAAAAGGAAACCAACTTCCTATATGGTGAAACCGGACCTTTATTTAATAATAAAACAGGACCTTCTTTTGACAATGATGTTGGGCCTTCTTTTGAAAATGAAAATGGACTTTCATTTGATGGTATTAATACTGATAACTATTTCGATGTAGCTGATTTTGCTGTTGATTCTGTAGATAACAGCAAAAATCAAAATAATTAAAACCTTCCTGAAGAAGAAAGTCGACATGATGTGATATTATTTATGCTTGTATAAGAATAATCTAATGTTGTATATGTCTTGTAAAACAGTTTTTGTAAAATAGTTGTTGTAATTATAAAGTTTGTTTTTATTATCGCATCTTTTATGTATATTTTTTAAAATCAGAAAATGTGGAAATTCAAAAACAAGGACGGAGATATATGTCTCGCAGATAGTGCTACAACGCACACAATACTCAAAGATAAAAATTATTTTTGCTCCTTTGAAATAAACAATTCCGCCGAAATTGTGAGTACTATATCTGATGATGCAAAAATTATTATTGGCTCTGGAAGAGCTTGTCTTTCAATGCCAATGAGAACAAAATTTGAGATAGATAATGCATTATTTCCCCCCAAATCTTGTATAAATTTGTTGAATTTCAAAGATATCCGCAGAATGGATATCCCATAGAAACACTGAATAAAAATGGTGTTGAATACCTTTGCATTACATCAGTCATTTTGAAAAGGAAATGTATATTAGAACAGCTGCCAGCTTTATCTTCTGGAATATATTTCACAAATATAAATATGATTGAATCATATTTTACAGTAAACTTGAACTTTACATGTACATTCAAAATCTGGCATGAACGTTTAGGGCACCCTGGTTCTGTCATGATGCGAAAGATTGTGGAAAATACAAATGGCCATTCATTGAAAAACCAAAAGATTTTTCAGTCGAAAGAATTCTCGTGTAATGCTTGTTCTCTTAGAAAACTAATAATTCGGCCATCATCAGCCAAAGTTGAGAATGAATCTCCGGTACTCTTAGAAAGAATACATGGTGATATATGTGGGCCTATCCACTCACAATGCAGGCCATTTAGATATTTTATGGTATTAATTGATGCATCTAGTAGATGGTCACATGTGTGTTTAGTGAGCACACGAAATATGGCTTTCACAAAATTCATTGCCCAAATAATCAGGCTGAGAGCACAATTTTCTGATTATATAATAAAGAAAGTAAGACTTGACAACGCTGGTGAATTCACTTCACAAGCCTTCAATGACTATTGTATGTCATTGGGAATAGATGTTGGACATCTACTCCCGCATTTTCACACACAAAATGGCATGGCTGAGTCTTTAATCAAACAATTACAGATTATTGCTAGATAGTTAATAATGAGAACAAGACTCCCAATTTCAATATGGGCTCATGCAATTTTGCATGCTGCGACACTAATTCAAATAAGACCGAGTGCATATCATAAATACTCCTCCATTAGAATTAACATCTTACCATAAGCCAGATATATCTCATCTCCGAGTTTTTGGATGTGCGGTTTATGTTCCTAAAGCACCGCCACAAAGGAAAAAAATGGGACCACAAAGGAGATTGGGGATATATGTTGGGTATACATCTCCACATATAATTCGGTATCTGGAACCAAAAACTGGTGATATGTTTACGACATGTTTTGCCAATTGTCATTTTAATGAAGATAAATATCCAGCGTTAGGGGGAGGACATAAAGAAACTCCGAAAGATATTACATGGTACACATCGTCTTTGTGGCACCTTGATCCCCCTACAAAAAAACGTGAGCTCAAAATTCAGAAAATTGTGCATTTACAAAATATGGCAAATCAGATACCAGATGTGTTCACCGATACAAAAAGGATGACAAAATCATATATACCTGCTCTGAATGTTCCATCAAGAGTTATTGTTCCAGAAGAAGAAAATGATGGAAATATAGCAAATGAACCTAAGGTTCAGTTAAAAAGGGGGA
>OVBA01001818.1:0-39618 GCA_900406435.1 Lepidium aucheri | reverse complement strand
AGTCAACGGGTAAAGTTTCAAAATATTTTCTTTTTATTATATAGTAGATATGTATATGATTCAACCATATAGTTCTGTTAAAAAGGTTCCAGAACTCAAGTTAATTGAGTTCTGTTAAATTCAAATAGGTTCCAGAACTCAACTTAATTGAGTTTTGTTAAACTCAACTACCAAAAAATTTTCCAATCGTGTGTCAATTCATGTATTTAAGTTGAACAGTCCATGCAGTTAAGTTGATTTAACTTGTGTGTGTTGAATGCTTGATTAGAGATGTAGAGTTAATTGTCTCATTTAATGCTAACCACAATTGGTAGATGAATTAACTCTCAACCTATCTTTTGAGGTTATAAAACTAACCTCAAAACCTAATCTGACTCAATACAACTCTTAAAAACACTAAAAACACAAGCCTAAAATGAATTCCTTTGATAACTCTACTGCTAGCTTTGTGGACCTTTTAACCAGCCAGCAGAATTTCTCATTCCTTCAGCCAGCAGAATCTCCATCACCAAGTTCTGTCCTTGGTGAATCTGAAGTCCCCACATCAAGTAAGAGGGTTCCTTGGTCAGTCACTGAAGATTTGATATTGATATATGCTTGGTTAAACACAAGCAAAGATGTCATTGTAGGGAATGAGCAAAGAGGAGAAGCATTCTGGAAGCGGATTGCAACCTACTTTGCTGTTAGTCCAAATGCTTCTTCTCAGAAAAAGAGAGAGGCAGGACAATGCAAACAGAGATGGTCAAAGATAAATGAGACTACATATAAATTTTCTGGATCTCATCAAGCTGCAACAACTCAGATGGCAAGTGGTATGAATGAAGATGATCTCATTAAGTTAGCACAACAGATTTATGAGAACGATTACAAGAAGAAGTTTAACATGGAGCACGCATGGAGAGCGTTAAGACATGACCAGAAGTGGTGTGCTCTACATCCTACCAAAGAAACTAAGAAGAATAAAAGAAGAAAGGGTGAAGGAGAGTCTCAGGCTTCTCTAGATGAAGGAGAGTCTCTGGCTTCTGAAGCTCGGCCACAAGGTGTTAAGGCTGCCAAGAATAAAGGCAAGATGACAGCCACAAGTTCACGAACTGAAGATGGAGATCAAGCATTGGAAAGAATTCAGAGTTTGTGGGATGTAAGGCAAAAGGACTTTGCCTTGAAGCAACAAGAACATGCTTTGAATGATAAACTAACAAACAAGAAACTTCTTGAGTGTGTTCTAGCTAAACCAGAGCCTTTATCTAAAATTGAAGAAGAACTTAAACTAAAGCTAATCAAAGAGATTTTTCTTTGAATCTCTTATGTTTGAATCTGTGATGTATGTTTTTTCAGTTTGGTTTTGTTTTGAATATGTTTGAATCTCAGTGTATAAATCTGTTTGTGTATGAATCTGTTTGTGATGAATCAGTCTATGTGATGTATGTGAGTCAGTGTATGAATCTGTTTGTGATGAATCAATCTATGAATATGTGCTGTTTGTGACAAATTTATGTGATGTACGAATCAGTGTACGAATCTGTTTGTGTATGAATCTGTATGTGAATCATTTATGAATCAGCCTATGAGTCAGTCTATGAATCAGTCATGAATGAGTCATGAATCAGTCTATGAATCATTATGTGATGTTTGTGATGAATCAGTGTATGAATATGTGATGTTTTTTGTTTCTTTGTGTAGGAGGACAACATATGATTCACGGACTCAACATTTTGGAACTGATGGACTCGACATCTGCTTCACGGACTCAACACTTTGGAACTGATGGACTCGACATCTGCTTCACGGACTCAACATGACTTTTGCATTACTTTTGTATTATTGTAACAAACTTATCACGAAATCAGTGTATGAATCAGTGAATTGATTTTGTATTATTGTCTTATTGTAAGTTGTGAGATTTTGTAACAAAAAATCAATTTCTCTCTTCTATTATACATATGATCACCCTCTTCTTCTTTGCATTATCTCTTACAAACAAAACTTCTTTCTCTCTTCTTACAAACAAAACTTCTTTCTCTCTTCTTACAAAAACAATTCATTCTCTCTTCTTACAATAATACAAAATATGGATTCCTCTTCCCGTGATGAGTTAGCAAAGCGTTGAACGAACAATTGGATAATCTTTTCTATGAAGATTTGTATACATCTTTGTACTCATATAGTGATTGTGTAGCAGCACCAAGACAGAGGAAAAAAAGAATCCATATTGAAAGACATCGTGAAGAAGGACACATCAAGTTATGGACCGACTATTTTGCTGAAAATGCAACTTTCCCGCATCATATGTTCCGACGTCGCTTTAAAATGAATAAATCATTATTCATTCGTATTGTCGATCGGCTATCAAGTGAAATTCCTTTCTTTCAGCAAAGAAGAGATGCTACAGGAAGGTAGGTTTCTCTGCACTACAGAAGTGTACAACGGCAATTCATATCCTTGCATACAGTTGTGCGGCTGATTCAGTTGACAAATATCTCCGGATTGGTGAAACCACATCTCTGAAGTGCATGGAACATTTTGTTAGCGGAATCATTTCTTGCTTTAGAGACGAGTATCTAAGAAAACCCAGCGCAGAAGATATGCAAAGGCTACTCATTATTGGAGAGCTTAGAGGATTTCTAGGCATGATGGGCAGTATCGATTGTATGCATTGGGAGTGGAAGAATTGCCCCACCGCTTGGAAAGGGCAATATTCTCGTGGTTCTGATAAACCAACGATCGTTTTAGAGGCAGTTGCTTCCCAATATCTTTGGATATGGCACACATTTTTTGGTCCACCGGGAACTTTAAATGATATCAATATTCTTGATCGCTCTCCGATTTTTGATGACATATTACAAGGCCGACCACCAAGAGTGAGGTATGTAGTGAATGGGAACAAATATCGTTTAGGTTACTATCTCACAGATGAAATTTATCCAAAATGGGCTTTGTTTATCCAATCTATTTCACTTCAACAAAGTGAGAAAGCATCTTTATTCGCCACCCATCAAGAAGTTTGCCGTAAAGATGTCGTGCGTGCTTTTGGAGTTTTGTAAGCTCGATTTGCCATTGTTAAAAATCCAGCTCTTATTTGGGATAAAGTGGAAATTGGAAAAATTATGCGAGCATGTACTATACTCCACAATATGATAGTAGAAGACGAACGACATATGTATACTCAGTTCGATGTCAGCGAATTCATAGAGACAGAATCTTCGAGAAGTACAATGGTCAATTTCACCTATTCTACTAATATGCCTTCAAATCTCGTCGATATGATGGCTACTAGAACTCGAATTTGTGATCGAACTATCCATGAACAATTGAAGAACGATTTGGTCAAGCATATATGGACTAAATTT
Organism: Lepidium aucheri; assembly: GCA_900406435.1. NCBI lineage: Eukaryota > Viridiplantae > Streptophyta > Magnoliopsida > Brassicales > Brassicaceae > Lepidium > Lepidium aucheri. Next base: position 36,271 of record OVBA01001818.1, on the reverse strand, counting down.
TCAACTAATCATGGTTAAATTAATTGAGTTTAAGATTATTTATTTTACCTAAGTGTATGTTTTACAATTATTAATTTTAAATAATAATTAAGTTATCTAATAATTTTTTTTCTAATAAACTCATCTAAGAAACTACCATTAATCACACCTACAAACTCAAAACAAAATAAATCTCTTAACTTTATTTTTTCCTAATTTAATCATTATTTAATTCTTAGAGACTCTAATTAAAAGACTACCAATAATCCTGCATCAAGACCACCTCAAAAGGAGATTTTTAGGAGGGGTTTTTCAGATTAAACAAATGAAAAATTATAAAAGTGAGAAAGAGAATATATTGAGGTTCTTAAATGAGGAAAACAAGAACCCATGTTTCTTAATTAAGAAACTTATTAGGCCACATGTCATTTTTTTATTAAATATGATTTTTTAAAAACAAAATTTTAAATAAAAATTAAATTCTAGTATAAAATATTAGTATTATATTGTTAAGAAATTCTTAAGAGTCTCTTAGCCATTGGAGATGCTCTAAGCTTCCTAAATATCAAAGAGTTGGATTGGAAAAAACTAAGTGCATGTTTGTTTCTCCATCCCGCTTGATCCATATGGATAGAGATGTCAATTATTATTTGGTAAAATGTATAATTGTGCATTATATAGATGGAGTTGCTAGATAAAGCATTTTAAAAAAATTAGATGCATTAAAAAGAAACAATTAGATATAGATGGAGTTCGGAAAAATTAAAAATTAAAATACCTTTCTTCTTCTCTCTTATTTTTTCACTCTTCTCTCTTTCTCCTTTCTTTTTTATTTTCTCTCATATTTTTTATTATCACTCATCTTTTTCTATTTTTCTCATGTTTTTTATTTTTCATTTTTTTATTCTCTGTCCTCATTTTTATTATCTATATGCTTTTTTATTCTTTATTCTCTTCTTTACTCTTTCTCCTCTTTTTCTATTCTTTTTCCTCCTTTTTACTCTTTTTCCTCTTTTTTCTCTCTCTCCTCATTTTATTCTCCTATTTTTACTCTCTCTCTTCTTTTTTATTCTCTTTTTTTATTCTATCTCCTTTTTTTTTTACTTTCTCTCCTCTTTTTTATTATTTCTCCTATTTTTTACTTATGTCTCCTCTTTTTTACTCTATCTTCTTTTCTAACTCTCTTTTCTATTTTTTACTTATCTCTTCTTTTTTTACTTGCTCTCCTCATTTTACTCTCTCTCTCTCTCTTTTTCTTTACTTTTCTCTCCTCACTTTTACTATCTTTCCTTATTTTACTTTTTCTCCTTTTTTTGCTTATCTCTCATCTTTTTATTCTCTTTTCTCATTTTATTATATATCCTATCTTTTACTCTCTTTTTTCTCTCATCTTCTTTTTTGTTCTCTCTCCTTTTTTTCTTCTCACTCTCATGTTTTCTCTGTACTCTTAGTAGAAATAATACTTAAAAATATTAAAACAATTTATTTGATCATATAAATTTAATTTAATTAATAAAAATAATAAATAATAGATAAGTCATGTCATTTTGGTTATTTTATTGTTAAATGCATCTAGATAGAAATACATATTCACAAAATAAACAAACATACATCTAGATGTATAAACCAACACGGAAACAAATAACATCTGGCTATTCCATTCAGATGGTGTATCAAGATGCATCATTTGGAGGAAATAGCTAGATGATGAAACAAACAGAACCTAAGTCTTTCTTGTAACCGTTGGAGTAAGTTGACAAAAGTAGTAGTTACATAGTTTCATTTATGGAGAAAGCAACATGATTTTATGCTAGTTCTCTATTTCTTACAAACCATCATAAGATAAGTGTAGCCTTTTGACTTGTATTGTACAATTTTGTTTCTTCTTTATATTGTACCAGATTTTACACATTTTGAATTAAGAAATAAATTTTTCTTCTTCACATTTTCTCTTTCTCACTCATGAAGATAAACTCCCCATTTTCATATGCTTCACTTGTTTCTTTCCATTATCTCAATCATCAGTCTCATTAAATCTCAAATGGTATCAGAGCTTGAGATCTCTAATCTCTCATTCTAATCTGCTGATTCTCTCTACTCTGGTCTCTATTCTCCATTGTTACTCTTTGAAGTTTTCTCTTTGTTTAATACACCCTTTTATTCAGCAAGCAATAAAGAGCTCTCTCTATGTTTTTTTTATGGAAGAAGACTATGGTTGTTCATGTTACTCTCAAAGGAATTAACTACTTTTTATGGGCAAGGACCATAAAAAAATTTCTCAGTGGTCGTGGACTCTGGAAGCACTTTGAAGGTGAAGCTTCAAAGAGGACGGTCCAAGCAAGTGGAAGCAAAGCTGAGGGAAAGAATATTGTTGTAGTAGATGAATACAAATGGTATCAAGATGACCAAGTTGCGCTCACCACCAGGAAAAGCTCACTCGACTCAGCCATTCATGAAGCTTATGCCTAATGTGAGAGTGAAAAGGAGTTATGGAAACTTTCAAGAAGGTGTAGGCAATGCCTCTAAACTTAGCCGTGTATATGAGGTTGAGAAAACTATTAGTGACTTCAGCCAAGAGGATATGGAGTTCACCATGTGGTTTGGGAAGTATAGATCGTTGTGGGCTGAGCTTGAAACGCTTAGACCTTCCACAATGGACCCAGCTGTAAAATACTTGAGCAAGATAAGGTGTTGGTCTCATGCTGAACTTGAATCCAACCTATAATGACCTCATCGTCATCTTCTAAGGTCGGACAAGCTACCAAGCTTGGAGGAAGTGTGTGGCTACATCCAAAGAGAACAAGGTTCTCATAGCCTTCTTGGTGTTAAGGGGGAGCTTTTCATGGCTAAGAAGGTGGCATATAGGCATGAGGAAAAGAAGCTGTAAGCATTAATAAGAAGGAACATTCCAAAGATAGGTGTTGGACTATTCATTCACATCTCAAGCAAAGCCGTAGGGACTAAGCTAAGGCAAATGCTGCAAGTGAGGAGATGGAAGTACTAGCTCTCGAGTCATCGTCTTCACAACAAGTCACAAAAGGAGCATGAGCTATGGCTGCAGCTTATGAGGACTATGTGAAGAAGTTAGACATAGAAGAGCTCATTAAGTCCATCAAAGCTTTAAAGGATTCTAGTTACTCTTTCTATGTTTCAAAGATTGATAAATGATTGATTGTAGATTCAAGAGCATCTCATCATATGATTAGTAATGTGAAATTACTTTAGAACATAAAACCGATTCTAGGTAATGTTGTTATTGCAAATGGTGAGCAAATTCCCATCAAAGGTGTTGGTGAATTGCGCTTGTTTGGTAGGGTTTTTAGAGCCTTTTATATGCCTACAGCTACATCAAATTTGTTAAGTGTGAACAAGATTGTTTGTGATTTGAATTTTCGTGCTATATTTGAGCCCGATGGAGTTTGTTTTCAAGATATTAAGTCTGGCCAAACCCTTGGAAAAAGAGTCACCAATGATAGATTGTATCTGCTTGAAGATGTTAAGAGCAATCCAAATTTATCTTGTTTTATTAGTTCTAGTAGTAGTGTTGAAAATGGTGTGTGGCATGTTAGACTTGGTCATACCCATTATCGTGCTTTAAGGTTGATATTGCCTCATGTTTCCTTTAAGAATGATGATTGTGAAGCTTGTATACTTGGGAAATATTGAAAGTTTGTGTTCCTAAGTCTTCAACTCTTTATGAAAGATGCTTTGATTTGGTTCATTTTGATGTGTGGACTGCTCTATGTGAATCTAGAGATCATCATTAATATTTCATCACATTCATAAATGAGAAATCCAAGTACACTTGGTTAATCTTGCTGCCCTCTAAGTATTGAGTTTAGAAGCTTTCACAAACTTTTAAAGTTATGTGACTAATCAATTTAAGGCCAAGATTAAAATTCTGAGAACATATAATGGAGGAGATTACGAGCCATGCGTTCAAACAAGCTCTTTCAAAAAATGAAATCATTCACCAAACAACATGTTCATACATTCCTCAACAAAATGGAGTTGCGAAAAGAAAAAATAGGCAGCTTATGGAAGTGGCTAGGTCTATGATGTTTCATAGAAACGTGCCTAAGAAGTTTTGGAGTGATGTTGTTGTCTCAACATGTTACCTCATCAAAGGAATCCCTACCAGAGTTTTCCATGATGTGTCTCCATTTGAGGTATTGAACTAAACCAAACCTTCAATTAACCACTTACGAATCTTTGGGTATGTGTGCTTTGTTCTAATACCAGGAGAACATAGGAACAAACTCAATGCTAAAAGTGTCAATGTTATTTTATTGGATACTCAATAACTCAAAAGGGTACAAATGTTACATACCCGAGTCAAGAAAGGTCACTGTGTCACGGAAATAAATTTTGTAAAAGGGAAAGGGTACTATGAAGAAAAGGATTAGAACAATCTTCAAAACATATACCATACTACATCAGATCATGCAACTAATCTATTATTGATTCTGGAAAGTATTGGAACGACTAGTCCAAGGAGTGATAACAACACACCGGATATGCACCAAGAGAGTGATGTTGATGATCATCAAAACGAACAAGGATTAGATCCAGAGTGTGTTGACCCGACTATTGGTGGCAATGAAGATGTGGAATAAGCTCAATCTTATTTGATTAATGTACATGAGGAGGATGGGGAGTTAGCTGACTTGGATAAAAATACAGAAATTTTTCGAATGTAAATGAAGCACCTTCTCCTATACCATTGAGGCACACCCAATGAGTCAGGAAGGTTAACATGAGGTACTTCAACAGCCAGATTGTATCTCACCCAATTCAAGTTGTATGTACCCTTGCTCACTTTCCAGCGGATCATCAAGTGTTCATTAGTAATCTAGAACAAGATAATAGTCCACAAAAGTGTGAAAAAGCTAAAGAACATAAGATGTTAAGAGATGTAGTTGGTGATAAAGCTGGTGCAATGGAACACAACAATACTTGGTATGAGAGTGACCTTCCACTGGGAAAGAAAGCTGTGACTTCAAGATGGATTTTCATAATCAAGTACCAAAGTGATTGTGAAATAGAAAGATACAAGGCTCATTGCTTACTAGAGGATTCATCTAAACCTATGAAGAAGATTATCAAAGCACCACACGGTAAGAGTGGTTCTTTTATTAGCAACTAATCTTGACTAGGACTTGTAGCAGATAGATGTCAAGAATGTGTTTCTATTAGGTGAACTTGAAGATAAGATATACATGACACCACCTCCGGGTCTTGAAGATCTTGTACAACCGGGCAATGTATTACGTCTAAGGAATATTATCTATGATCTGAAACAATCCCTAAGAGCTTGGTATCACAAGCTTAGTCCTACCTTGAAGGATTTGGGATTCAAGATATATATGGCTGATCCTAGATTGTTCATGCCCAAAAGTGGTGAAGGGATAGTGGTAGTTTTTGTATATGTGGATAACATTATTATCACTGAAAGTGATAAGAATGACATCAAAGGTACCAAAGATTTTCTTAAATCTGTTTTGAAACTTTAAGGATCTTGGAGAATTGAAGTACTTCTTGGGATAAAAGTTACCGATTTAAAGAGGGTAGCTTCTTATCTTGAAGGATGTACGCACTTGATTGTTTGAATGAGGCATGTAAATTGGGAGCTAACCCTGCATAGACTCCACTTGAAGATGCCCACAAAGTATTCTGAAGATCTGTCTCAATATAGATGAATAGTAGGTAAAATTATCTATCTCACCGTCACTAGACCTAGTTTGTGTTTTACTGTAAATTAGGTAAGCCAACATATGCAATATCAATGATGCATCATTGGGAGATGGTAAATCGCATACTTAGGTATATCAAAGGAGCTCTGAGTCAAGGCATATGGATGGGATGCAATGAAAACTCAGACATTGTGGGGTATTATTATGCGGAATGGACTAATGATTGTGTGGATAAGAAATCAACAAGAGGTTATTGCATATTCTTTAGAGGCAACCTTGTAATTTGGAAAAACAAGAAGCAGGAGGTGGTCTCATGCTCAAGTGGGGAAGTTGAGTATAGAGCTATGAGGAAGCTCACAAATGAGCTGATTTGGCTAAAATTTCTTCTTGAATATCTTGGTGTAGAGTCTAAAGAATCGATTACATTGCATTGTGATCATCAAAATGCCATTCATATAGCCTCTAATTCAGTGTTTTATGAAAAATAAACCAAACACATTGAGGTAGATTATCACAAAGTAAGGGAGAAGGTAAAAGAATGAGTCATTATACAATGTTATACTAGGAGCACAGACCAACTTGCAAATATCTTCACAAAAACCGCAAGCATAAGGGTGTGAGAGTACATTCATTCCAATCTTGGTCTCATTGACATGACGACACTATTATCATTCACAGTCTTTTTCCCTTTGGAATTACAGCCCAGGGAAAGATGATAAGGTTCATGTTTACATAAACTGGTCAATGAGAAATGACCATGTCCAAAAGGAATGGACAAAGTAGAGAAGTAGTCTAAATCATGATCGACAATACTAGATGATAGAGGAGGACAAGGACCAAATAAAACAACAAAATTGTAGGCATCATTAGGAAGAGCATTCGGACAAATGTGATCTAGATGGCATCACCTGGAGCTGTTGTCGTCAGGGACATGAAGCGGATGCCAGAGGCTTTAAAAATGGACACGGCCAGAATACTAAGTTTAGGGATGCACAGGAGGATCTGATCATCATATATAATTAGTGACATGACCAGATTCATGTCCATGTACAAGGATAAGTCCTCGTCCACATCCATGTCCATGCCCACATTCATGCCCACGTCCATTTCCATGTCCACATTCATGTGCATGTCCATGTCCATGTCCATTTCCATGTCCATGTCCATGACAATTTCTTGGATAATGAACAAAAGCATAGAACGATACAACAACAAAAATGAACAAACTAAAGGGTGAAAACCAAATCCTTGGATAATCTCTAAACGAAATGTCAAATATCATTCAAGCAAAATCATCACCCAAAATCGATAATAAAATATAAAAGAAAGAGGAATTTTGAAATTTTCAAACAAAATCAAAAACCAAATTTCAGGTATGAAGAATCGGACAACACAAATGTCATGCAGGGAGGAAAAAACATAGCTTGAATTACAAAAACAATGCCAATTTCAGTGAAGAATCAGCCAAAATAAGAAGAAGAGAAAACGTTGGGAGACAGAGAAAACAACGGAAAAGAGAAGAGAGAAGAATACCTTGTAACATCTCTTCAATAAAAAAAGAGACGAGGGTGAAAGAGTCATTTTTTATAGGAAATGGTATTTGGCAGAAAAAGGACATTTGGTATGATTTCAAAACATAAGGGGACAGTGAGGAAATCAGGAAAAGGCAACATGACTTTATGCTTGTCCTCTTTTTCTTACAAGCCATCATGAGTTAGGTGTAGCTTTTTAACTTTATATTATAAAGTAACTCACACATTTTGAAGAATGAAATGTTTTTTCTTCACGTCTCTCTTTCACTCAAGAAATCAAATTCTTCATTCTCATATTTTTCACTAGATTCTTTCTGTTATCTCAATATGTGCCATGCCAAAGTAGTCGGAAGTCTAAGATGAAATTTAGTTTTAAATTGTAGAAATATAACTGTATATGAAAGTTTTGGGTCACGTCATAGTTTTATGTTTAAGCTTTTTCCTCTATTTATATTTGTTTGTTTTCAAATTCTATCATAATTTATCACTGTTTTGGACAAAAATGTGGTCTTAATTTTTTCCAGTTAGGTAAAATTTTGGCCTTAATTTTTTTATAACAAATTGGAGGCCTAAAGTTATTACCTCATTTATCAAAGGGTAGGCACGGCTCTACTCTTAATTATTAATCTCTTTAGGTCTCAACAATAATTATCTATGGTTAGTTGTTTCGAGATTATTTGTTTTACATGTAAATTTTAAAGCTTAATTGTGAAACACAATGATTCTTAGAATGATGAGGAAAACGAAAGTTTTAATCGTGCTTTAATTGTTTAAATTTATATTTCCACTGTTTTTTTATACTTGACGTTTGAGAATTTTCACATAAATTAAGAAAACATTATTTTTTTATTTTATCATAATTTTCGAAATAATCTAATCAATCACATATCAATCTGCAGCACTAAAAATATATTAAATATCAATTAAAAAGAAACAAATTTTTTTTCTAAAAATCAACTAATACTAAAAAGAAAAAGTATCATATAATCAAAGGTTTGTAACTGAGTACCTTTTATTTCCTTAAAATTATATTCTTAATTTAACAATGCATGTTGAAAAGATGGTACTGTACTGATGTCTAGTAGATAAGTCAAGAAAAGTGGTCTGGGTATGATAATTAATTAACTCAATCAAAAGACTAATAATAATCATTAAAAATTACTATACTGCTACTGTAGAATTATATTCATTTTAATATTCGAAAACGTGTATTACAAGTTATACATATGTAGTGTAATATATGTCATCATATTTGTAGCATATGGATTTTTTAAGAGCACAGTAAATTAATTTTAGTCTTTATTGACTAGTGTTTATGGTTATGGAGAAACTCAACAATATATTGTTTTTGATCTTAAGTAAAACAGGATCAAATCGATCTGATTTCTGGTGAAGAATGATGCGATTTTTATAAATTTGAAACTGATGATCACATTGAATAACAAGTTAAAAATCTTAGTTTATGTTTTTTCTCTCGTAACTTTTTTATGACATTTCTCAAGCTACCTCTCTTTTTATAGTTCGGCTCCTCAGTCCCCTAGTTTAAGATCTTTTTTAAATATTTTCCCCATGATTTCGTTGCTCAACTTTCTTTCTCACTCATCCTTTTAACCCGTTCACATTATTCGAACATACTCGAGCGCATTTTGCTACTTAGAACCAAATTCTCTTAATTTTCTTGACATGTCCTTTACTTATTTTATTCACTCAGATTTATTTAGTTTTAATAGGTCGGTACCATCATTTTGGTTTATCTTGGAAAAAATATTAAAACTATAATAACCAATTTTGGTTAAATTAAATATTTTGTTTCATTGCAACTCGCATTTAATCTGTGGCAGGTTGGAAGTTCACTAAAAGCCGACACATTTACATATTTAGGGATCAAATTTCATTGTTTACATTATGTAAAACTTGGCTAATAGGCTGATTAGTTGTAATTCAATGTTGAAAATATATATATATATATATATATATATATATATTGTTTCATTTAATATATTAGAGTATTATTCCAAATTTTCGTTTGCATTAGGCCATTGAGAATGAGAATCCGTCAATAAAATATGAAACCTTAAATTTTAATTCCATCAAGAATATGACAATCTCAAGATTGTAAAAAAAACTAATTCATTTTATTTCTTCTATAAATTACTGTTTATGATAGGTCCAATAATTCTGGCCAAATAAAGAATAATCCAGTAAAATGAAAAAAGGTTGATGAATTGGCACAAAATCAACAAAATGGACCAGTGTTAGTGTGCTCACCATCAAAAAAAAGAGTATGTTCTGGGAAATAAGAATCGGTGCACTAACCAATTAAGAAAATAGAATCTCGTCAATCCGCAAAGATTGATTTATGCAATTAAGGAGACGAATACACTGCTTCATCTGGCAATGATGAGGAAACTAGAATACTCTCAAGAAATTTGGAAGAAGATCTTAAAAAAAAAGAAAGACTTCAATGCAACCTTAACTACAACTAACTATACATTACGCAAGCTCCACCAATACACCTTGGCATCTCATTTGCAACCACACAAAGAACAAGTTAGCATGAGTCTGAGAGAGTCAGAGAAATCATTTCGGTTCTAAGTAGATACTTATACAAAATTCTTTGTATTTATCTGTTTAATAAACAAAATTTCTTCGACTCTTGATTGTTTGTTTACACATAAACAATTTGGCGTCCACCTACTAATTTAATTGGATCCTGAACCCTCATTTTTATGACCTTGCGCTTCCCCTTTTTTCTAATTCTCGAAACAAGTTTCTCTCGAAATCGGTGTCAAGCTAACAGAAGAATGGTGACCAGAAGCCAACAAGCAGCACTCGCAGCACAAACCGGAGAACAGGCCGCAAGCATGACCAACAACAAAGTCAACCCCAACAAGATTATAGAACCAGTAAACAAAGAACATGCAGCCAAAAACAATGTCCAAGATCCACCGCTCGATGAACTGCCCATGCAGCGTAACCGCACTACTGCGGAACTCCAGGCCATGATTGGAAAGCTAGCCAAACATGCCAAGCAAAATAAAGAAAGATGCAAGGACCTCGCAGAAAATCAGAGAAGCAGACCAGAGCGCACTAGGAACGAATGAAAGAAATGAGACGCGCTAACCAGGTTATGAGACGCACCTTCTTGGGGAGGAATCAGAATCGGAAGAAGATCCAAAAAAGAGCACTATGGGAGTGAAGAGTCAGAGGATAGGGTCGAAAGGATACCCCCGGCTAAAGTCGACAAGCTAACAAGGCTCATGTCTATGGTACGCCAAACTCAGAAAGACTACAAAGCCATGAAGATGCACATACACAAGGAGATCACATCAGCACTAGAATTACACCGCACAATCGAGTAGACTTGAAACAATCCCTTTACCAGGAGGATCACAAACACGCACATGTAACCAGCAAGAAAGCTGAATTTTCCCTAGTACTCTGGAGACTCAGACATGGCAGTGTTCCTAAAGTCGTTTCGCCTATTAGTTGACAGAACATACCTCTGATCGGTCTGTAGATTATTCGCGGAGAACCTTTAGGGCACGACCATAGATTTGCTTTCAGCTCTCAAATCAAACTTAATTGATGGATTTGCAGAGCTAGCAGAGTCTTTCCTCAAACAGTACTCGATCTTCATCGAGCACCGCGTGACAACAAAGAATCTCATAGGCATGAGACAAGAGAAGTATGAGCCTCTTCGCCAATTTATTGATCGATTTCAAAGCAATGAAAGCCAAGAGCGTACATGGGGACGACAATATGGCCTACTAGCGCTGGACTCAACTCTATGGCCTACATCCTAGTTCAGGGCGAACCTTATATAGAATCTGCCAGTAAATATGGATGACATGCTTCATCGCTCGGTGAATTACTTAAATTGGGAGGAAATCAGGAAAGCCAAAAACATCCAAGACAAAAAGAAAAGAAACCCTAAAGACCACCACAGGAAAAAGACGCTCGAAGGTAAAAAAGGAAAATATTCATGCCTAGTCTGCAAATCGAGAAACTATGGAAATAGAACCTCGAAAAGTTATAGGGACTACAACCCAAAGAAATTTTACAACTACCACCAGTCCAAACGGCATCCCATCAAATAGTGAAAAACCGTAAAGTATCATAATAAGGAAGGAAAGTGGCGTGAATGAATGAGAAAGAAATGAAAAGACCACATGGATAGTACTAGAAGGGACAAAAATCCCCCAAGAGTCGAGCAAAAAGAAAACAAAGAAGACTAATCATCACCCCCACGGCAGAAAACAATGATCTGACACGACTCTATAAATTTGATCAAGATACATCACAGAGTGGACTATCCTGAGCCAGTCAAAAATACCACACCGATATTATATTCATGGCGGAATATGCAGAAGGGCTGAATCACCCCCCCCCCACAATGACGCCCTGGTAATCCAATTGGATGTTGGAGATTTCGTGCTAGAATACATCCTAGTAGACAACAGAAGCTCCAAAGATCTACTATTCTATGACCCCTTCAAGCAAATGGGGTTCAAGGACAATGAACTCAAGGCGAGCCAATCCCGCTCATCAGCTTTGCTGGGGAGATGACACTTTCAATGGGAACGGTTAGGCTTGCTGTAGTAGCATGCGGGGTAAGGAAACGATTCAGCTTCGTAGTCGTCCAGAAGGAAGCACCCTTTAACATGATCCTGACCATGGCTACACAAGATGAAGGCGGCAGCCTCAACTTACCATCAGTGCTTCAAATTTCCAACCCCTCGAGGTGACACCATGATAAAAGGCAGACAAAAAACTGCACAACGGTGTTACAAGGACAACTTTGCGCTTTCCAAATCAAACCCCGCCTAGCAATTACTACAGCTTAAAGGCCTCTTCCGAGTGGGAAATTGGAACCTACCAAAACTCAAATCTGAATCCCTTGAAAGAATCAGTGTCAGAACAAGTACAGATCGACCCCGATGATCCAGAAAAGTAAATCGGAATTGGACGAGACCTTGATCTAGAGGTCAAGAAGGAACTGATCAAATTTTTAAGTAAGAAAAAAAAATTTGCGTAGTCAGTGTCCTCGATGACAAGAATCAATGCATCGATCACCTTGCATGAGCTCAACGTAAATTCAACCTTCAAGCCGGTAAAGCAAAAGCGGAAAAAATGATATGTCTGCATTTTAACATGTTTTAGGAGCCTTATATAGCATATTTTGCAAACATATCTATTGCATTTCCATAATTTGAGAGTCCGATTAGGTTCATATTACATACTTTGCATTCACATTGCATACATACTGCATATGGAGTATTTTCTAGGTACTTTGGGAGCCTTTTGGACCATTTTAGAGTGTTATTGAACATGAGGACTAGCAAAGACCGGATTGGAGTGCTGAGCTCGATCAAAAGAAGCTGTAAAGGAAGTGAACCTGACCAACTCGACACTTTTCCTCGCGCACATCTGGTCAAGTCTGAGGATCGCATGCGGCCTGACACAAGACTCCACCTAAGGCTTGATATTCCCAACTCGAGATGTGGGAACTCTGAAGAATAAGGCATAACTTAACCACAAACTCGACATTCACCTCGTGAGTTACCTATCCATTTTCTATTTTGTCGACTTTTTTATTCCTGGTTGACTTTTTAGGGTTTTTGTAAGTGGACTATAAATACCCCTTTAACTCACAAAAAAAGACCATGTTTTATTTCCGGAACTACCAACGTTTTAAGTTGTCTTTCTCTCTTTTCCTTTAGAATTTACCACTTTGAATGCTTAGATCTTTGATGATCCTTTGAGTAATTGCATTTTCTTTCTTCTTCATTGTTGTTTATCTTTTCTTTATCTTTCTAACCATGTTATTTACTTAATTTCTGGGTTTGTGTTTTGCATCATGATTAGTGAGTAGATCCATTAGGGTTTATGAGTAGATAGGTTAGATATTTGTAGATTTGGGGTTCTTGTCACTTACTTGAATGCATTTATAATTACTCCACTCTATGTGTTCTTAATGCTTATTTCAACTTTATCACTTGAAATGTGATATTTGCTTTGCTCACCCATAAGGTGTTTGTGAAAATGTTTGAATAAACCTAAACTTGATATTTTCTTCTCTAACCCAATAGATCGGTTGCTTAGAGAGTCTATTGGTTGTATTAGGTTGTTTTTTAATGTCAAACCAAGTATGGATCGCTAATGAGAATTAGATCTGATTGTATTTGGGCTGAGTTCAATATTCATGAGAATGATGTTGATTGCTTGATTGCTTGAATTTATTGCCTAGAAGTCACCTTAATATGTTGTTAAGAAAGTGTAGAGGTCCTAGCTAAGCTTTGATCAATTACCCCAACTCCTCATGAACTCATCTTAATCGCCTATTACTATTATTTATCTTGCTTTGTTTTCAGTCTAATACTCTGTTTTTTCATACTCTATTTTGTGATATTTTCATTCAACTTTCTTGACAATCATTGAATACATTTGGCTTGGATTATATGGTTCCATTATAGTTCTGAGTGATAACAAACCACCCATTTGGTTTGATAACCTTTTGTACTACACCGATATTCCTTAGTATAGTAGGAATTGCATAGCATAGACTGAAAAATCTTGTTATTGGGAAGCTAAGGCCAGAGCAAGCCGAAGCGGTCAATGACAAAGTAGAACAACTTTTAAAGCTGGGATCTATATAGGAAGCCAAATACTCGGACTGGCTAGCGACCCAGTAGTGGTCAAAAAGGAGAATGGAAAGTGGAGGGTCTACATGGACTTCACAGATCTCAACAAGGCATGCCCAAAAGACACCTTCCCACTCCCACACATTAACAGAATGGTGGAAGCTACAACCGGATATAAGGTACTATCTTTCATGGACGCCTTTGTAGGATATAATCAAAAACTCATGCACCTGGAGGACTAGGAGAAGACCTCATTTATAACTGATAGAGGAACATACTGTTACAAAGTCATATCATTCAGGCTAAAGAATGCATAAGCAATATACCAGCGACTTGTGAACAAGATGTTTAAAGTACACCTAGGACGAACGATGGAAGTCTACATCGACGACATACTGGTCATATCAACCAGATCATAGGACCATGTGTTACAGCTTGCTGAGTGTTTCAAAATCCTAAACGATTATGGGGTGAAACTCAACCCAGCAAAATGCTCCATTGGCTTAGCATCAGGAGAATTCCTAGGGTATTTGGTCAAGAGCGAGGAATATAAGCGAACCTGAAGCAGATAAGTGGACTAGCACCAACACCAGCTCCAGAAACACCAAAGGAGGGGCTATGACTCAGGGAAGATCAGCACTAAATTGCTTCATTTCTAGATCAACCAACAAATGCCTCTTATTCTACAAATTACTCAAAGCACACAAGAAATTTGAGTGGAACGATGAATGTCAGGAAACACAAATCAGCTTAAGGCCTACTTAGCCAATCCACCCATCTTAGCACAACCAAAAAAACAGGGAGACTTTTTACCTATACGTCATGGTGTCAGAGGCCGCAGTCAACGGAGTATTAGTCTGGGATAAACATGGAGCAGAAACCAACCTATTACGTCAGCAAATCATTAGCTGACGCGGAAACTTGATACCCTACCATGAAAAAATAGCACTAGCAAGAGTGATGGCAGAATCGGAAACTCCAACCTTACTTTCAAATCCACAGTATAGCCATAGTCACGGGGCACCCTCTCCGAACTATTCTGCATTGCCCCAGATAGTCCAGATGCTTAGCCAAGTGGGAAATCGAGCTGAGCAAGCATCATATAGAGTTCAAGGCCAAGACGGCGGCGAAATCTCAGTTCCTTGCTGATTTTGTAGCTGAACTAACGCAGCCTAAAAACGACCCAGCAAGTATACTACCACCTTGGCAAATTCACGCCAATGCCATCATCGAAAACAGGCACTAGAAACGGTATCCGGCTAACTTCTCCAATAGGAGAAATTTGGAGCAGTTATTTTGTTTAGGATACAAAGCCTCGTAAAACAAGACCGAATATGAAGCCCTTATTGCCGGCATGGAACTTGCATAAGTCTAGGAATAATATTCCTCCATGCATATACATATTTTCAGCTTGTGGCCAGCCAATATAACATAGAGTACACCGCAAAGGATTCACTGATGGAAAGTTTCCTCCAATTGGTGAAAGAACTTATAGCAAAGTCTAATGACTTCGAACTAACGTCCATCCTGGAACAGCACGAAGGAAAAAGTAATCAGTCTGATCCATAAGCCATGCAGACTTCAGCACTAGACTGGAGGGAGCCAAGCATACGATACATCTAGTAGGGGACACTACCAAAAGACCAGTGGCAGGCATGAAAGCTTAAAATCGAGAGCATTAGATACGAAATGATCAAAGGCCAGGAATAGGAACGCAGTTTCAGCGGTCCATATTTACAATGCGCAAGCACTGACGACTTCAAAACACTACTCACTAAAATCCATGAAGATTCGTGTGAAAGCCACTCTAGAGGGCGAGCCCTAGCTATCAGGATAAACCGACAAGGATACTTTTGGCCAACAATGATTGGGTAAAGCGAGGAGTACTCTAAATGATGCGATAATTGTCAGTAACATGCTCCGACCATACATCAACCAACAGAAGCTCTGACTATACCATTCATTCCCTACCCCTTCATGCGTTAGGAAATGGACATTATCGGGCTAATGGAGCCATCCAGAGTACGAAAGCACAAATTTGTGCTTGTTCTCATAGACCACTTCACAAAGTGGGTCGAGGCAGAATTATATTCACAAATCATTGGAGAAATTGTGAAGACTTTCTTGTGGAAGAACATCACATGCAGGCACAGACTCCCGAAAAAAATTATGACTAACAATGGGACAAATCTGAAATAAAGGCCCGTCAAGACACTATATGAGACAAAGGAATATGGATGACAATGTTCTACGCTAAGATATCATGTGCAACCAAATAAGCAAAGGCAACCAACAAGATCATTCTCAACAATCTCAAAAAGCGAATGAACTCAGTGAAGTCAAAGTGTGCCAAAAAGCTACCATTCCTATGGAGTAATAGGACCACACCGCAAAATTCCATAGGGGAAACACCGTTTAGTCTCCCCTTTTGCATCAAAGCAATGACACCAACAAAAATCCTAGTCCCAATCACACAAAGGGTACTCAGTTGTGATAACGAGCGACTCAATAACAAGATGTTAGAAGATAATCTGGACTTTGTGGATGAAAGAAAAGACCTCGCAATGGTAAGGATGCAAAATTACTAGTACATTGTATGCAAAATTACTAGTACATCGCTGGGAGACACTACAACCCCAAAGTCAAGGAAAGAAGATTTAAAGAAGGAACTCACACTAAGGAAAGTTGGGAATACAAGGGAGCTTAATGTTGGGAAATTCAGAGCAAGCTGGGATGGACTTTACCACGTAACACAAGTCGTACAAAACAAGATGTACCAATTGGAAGACCAAGGGACAAAGAAGCCCGTGGTAAACACTTGGAACATGGTTCACTTAAGAAAGTATTATCACTAAGAAAATGGGAATAACTGCACTATGAACGGCATAAAGCAAACATGTATTAAATTGAACTATGTTTAATGCTTGGTCCATTTAGGGTACATAGGCAGCTTGCTTTAAGTGAGTCCAGCTATATCTTAATAAAAATATAAAAACCAAAAGGCAAGAAAAAGCATCAAAGACAACGCAGAAAAACATACAACAAAAAGATCAAGAGTTTATTGGGTTAACCAAAGATAACTAATAGATCTATCGATTTACAAGGGAAAATTCAAAGATCGTATACCGACTAAATACAGGAGAAGAAGAGGAGAAAATGGAGGCTAACAGATCTACTAGCTTAGGACTGAAGAGCAGATGGCTACCAACAAATCTACTAGCTCTAGACAGTGGAGCAAATGGTGGCCAACGGATCTGCTAGCTTATGATAAAAGAGCAGAGTTTTCTGCATTGGTACTCGCATCCAACATGATCGGATCCTCTAGAAATGCAGAGGTAGATCCAGGTACCACCAGAGTCACTATAGCCAACGCTTGAGCCTCAGCGTCAGTAGCACCATTAGCTGTATTGTTGTTACCAACTCAAATACCAGCAGCAGCATCTAGCCTGGCAAACACCTCACCATCATGAACTACCCGCACTCTAGCACCACGGACACTGTCTTAAAAGCTAAGTTAGGAATTTCCAGCTCCTTGAGATGAGACTCCTCCTCCTCAGCAAGGGCCACAAGGTTAGAACGCTCCTCAGCAAGAACCAGTCCACCAGCCTTTATTTTTTGATAAGGTAATTATTGTTCACATACAAGTGCAGTCGGGATTCACACTCGTCATCATGTGATCTCCTATCCATATTCTCTCTGAAAGTAGCATGACACTCTAAGAAAAGTGCTTCCCTCCGAGCAGCCTCTGTGACAAGCTCTCTGTTCCTAACAGCAAGAGACAGCTTGTAAACATCCATGGACCTAAAAGATTCCTCCTGACTTGCGACTTTGGACTAAAGGCCGCACAAAGAATTCACCCTAAAGAATCTCCGTCCGAACAGCCTTGAAGTGGGCCCAAGTATTGGCATCAATCTCGAACTTCTCAGCAAGAGAGCAAAACTTGTTTACGCACATTGTCACCTAAAAATGAAACATCAAAACCTGATATTGAACTAACCAAAGGTCTCCCAAAAGAGAAGGGGAATTGAACATGAATATGGCTCATAGCCATCCCCACATAGGCCTCCCAAAGTCTCATCCGATCAACAGAAGGAAACGAGATATCAGTCCCCCGGATCGAATAATAGGCCCTAGCAATAGCCAAGGGCTCACTACACGCCAGAATTTCATACCAATCTGGATAAGGATTGGTCGAACCAGACCCCCCAAAAGATAGCACTCTGCTGGGATCCAACTCGGTGCAAATGCGCTTGGCAGTATGAAAAGAAGAAGGAGACTGGTCCATAATGCCCTTGGGAAGAAACAAGTTCTCTTGAGGTAAGCCCGACAGAGAAGGCACATAGCTGGACACAAGAAAAGAAAGGCATATCACGAGAACGCTTGAAACAAAGCTCCTAGCAAAGCAACAAGGTTCCATTTATGCTCTTGGAAGAAGAACCTGCCGTAAAAAATGTCAAGCAAACCAGGCTTACGCCAAATCACATTAACAAAAATAAGAAATAGACATGTCTGTGCAATAATAGGAGAGATAGCAAAAGGTCTAACCAATGGTGGAGCAATCAGAGCACTGGCAAGAGGAAGTAGCGCAGTACTAGTATTGATATAATTTTCCTACTTATCAACCAAGGATCTTTTCATGCACGCCGGAGTAAACAAATTCCTTCCACAATTGCCCACTTTGAATGTTGTAGCAAAACAGAGCGTATCCTTAAATGAAGGAAAAGAAAAACTACCACACAAAAAAAGAAGATAGTTTAAAAATTGCAAGATAAAAGAAACTCGGCTCGAAAGGAGTATTCTTCTAACTAGAAGTATTCTGCCGTTTTCTCAAAATAGATGAAAAAGGAGAATCCTCGGGAGTCCATTGATAACTTCAAATTCGGCTTCCTATTTGACAAATAAAGGAAACCACCCGAACGTATAATGGTATAAAGGGAAAGAAGGTATTCAAAGGTGAAAGGAATCCCCTCCTCAACGAAATGCACGTACAAGCTAGAACAACCCTAACAAAAGAAAGACAGAGCTAGGATAAAGGAAAACCCAACTCAGCTAGGAAACAAACTAAAACGCGTAGACGTAGAAAAAAAGGGAATAGTTCTCAAAGAAGATAGCGAAGGCACAAACATAACCTTCAGGAACCTCTTCAAGATATCTATCTCTCGGAGCATCGAGAGTGATGAAGCCATGCCTTGGTCTCACTGTCGATCCAAAGACTTATTTGTCAAAACAAAGTGAAGGTGGGGGCCACCCACATCCGTCTTGCCCTTTGGTACCATTGGTTTTGTATTCTTACAAGTGGAAGAATGCTTAGACCCATCAGACAAAGAAGCTTTCTTAACCATCAGAGCAGCACAGTGATGAAAAGCAAAAGCACCGTTTAAGGCTTAAAGAGAACTTTGCCTAAAAAGGGAGGAGAAGTGTGAGATCCCTACAGAGAAAGAGAATCAGTAGTAAAATATTTGTGCTAGTAAAATTGTTTCCGGAATCGCTTAGCAATCAAACCCAGAAAGAAAAATGCTAGAAATCCAAGAGAAAACGAAGGAAAAAGGAGAAAATAACATAAGAAGATGATTCTGAAAACAGCAAAGCATAGAGACAAGTAGTGGGAGAAGAAACCATTCGGGATCCCATGACCTTAACCTTTGACAAAAGATCTGAACTTTCGGAATCAACTCTAATCTTAAGAAAATAATTGAAGTGACGTCTAAACTCCTGCCAAAACCAAAGAGCCCATATAGGCCCAAAGAAAGAATGAAGAAAATCATAGCCAGAAAGGTCCAGACAAACAACTAAACCAAACAAGAGGCTCAAATAGATAACTAGACCGAATAATAAAAGACCCCAAAAAACTATCAGGCCAAACGATAAAATACTCAAATAAACAACAAAGTTGAATATTAAAAAGCCAAAAAAACCGGCCAATAATCTGCGAATTAGTATCAAAAGATTTAATAACTGGACGTCAAAAATGGATTAAATCCACATCCAGCTATTTAGCGGATAAACAAAAGCGATCACGATCAAAAAAAAACCAGAAAATCATGAATTCATTTTTTAAAGCAAAACAACCAAGTTCAATAAAAGCCCTATCTGGACACCGAAATTCACAGTACTAAAAAAGGCAAAAAAATGCAAAACACAAACATGAAAAAGATAAATTCCTAGTTAATTCTACGAATCGGAGAGTCATGGCCTCCGCTGAAATCATGGTCTAAAGCTGAGGGCACAGACCCCTCTAGACTTTCTAGAGGAGCTTCCACGCCCAAATCATAAATGTGGAGTCTAGGGACCCTCGCTGCATGAAAAGAAGCGTGGGTGGCCACGCGTGGTTGCCTCATGTCATCGATATCCTCCTCAGTGATATCTCCACCATGATAGATGATGATGATCTATAATTGGGCCTCAACAACCGCGAGAGCCTTAGAACTCAAGCTCCTCAACCTTCTGGTCAAAAATTTATTTGGCCTTCTCCAAGGTTCCCTAATATTGCTTCACATGTTGAGCGCAAGCCATGCTCAGAACCTTCTTAATCTCCTCTTCTTTTGAAACATCCAATACTCGCTTACCCTTTTCCACACGAGCCACCTTCTTGACAGAAGAGGTACACCTCGCAATCATTGATCTCAATTCCGCCTCCTGTTTTTCAACCTTCTCGGTCATTTGAGCTAGAGAAGTGACAAAATCATCAGAAGAAGAACTATACCTGGGAGAAGAAGGCAGAATCTTGCTCCGATGAGACTTATACTGCCCCAACAAATAGGTGACAACTCCAGCAACCTAAAAAGTAAGAAACATATTTAAAGGAATAAAAATATATAAAAAAAGATAGGAAACGAGCGAGATCGATAACTCCTCGAGAATGATCAGGCCACAAAGGGCCTCCAAAGAATATACCATGCAATGAGCGAGTTAGACGCTTGTAAAGGCTATTTCTCCTCACGGTGCCCTGTATCAGAAAGAGTCCTCTTGGATGAAGGCTCCCCAGCATGAATCGCAGGCCTCCTAGTAGGTTTCTTGACACCCAAATCAACATTCCCCTTAGAGCATAGAGAATCGTAGGCCCTCATCGAGTCCAAAGGACGTTCGCCACCCTGAATTTTAAAGCAAGGAAAATTGTAGGCCCTCTTTGAGCCCAAGGACGTACGCTGCACTAAATTTAGAGCATAGCAAACAATGCAGTCGTCCATGCCTAGAACCTGAAAAGCGTTTTGAAATAGTATGACGATCAACATGAACATAAGAGTATTTATAAGCATAAATAAGTGTAAAGGCATGCATTAATCTCTGTGCTGGTCAGAACTAGCTGGAGAACATAATGGAGACTGAGAGGAGCCACAAACCATGATCATTGAAGCTGAAGGACAGAGAACAGAAAAAATGCTCTCAGCAGAGAAAGAACCCCAAGAGCAGTCACCCTTCCTAAGTTCTGAGATTATCCTCACACTTCGGGAAGTATATCGCTCTACAAGAGCTGCAAAACGCGCACGATGGTTAACTATAAAAACCGCATAAAACAAAGAAAAAGCAAAGGCAAGTATACACAGGAGGCCATCCAAGTTTTTGGCCCCACTTAGAGAGAAAAAGATTAAAAGGAGTCTCTCCGAGAATGGTGAGAGATTTGTGAAACCAAAACCCTTCTCCTTCCACTTTGTTATCGCGCTCTAGAGTGCATGTGATCCAGTCTAGGCGGGAAGTACATAAACAAGGATATGTGTCACTCTGGCGATTGTGCAGGATAGGAAGCAACAAACAGGGACTCAACACAACGCCCCTCTCAATCGGAAGACATTGTCAGAAATCAAGCAAATTTGAAAAGAAACTTGAAAAAGAAAAGAGAGAAGTGAAGAGAAACTTTAGAAAGCAAAAAAGAAAGAAAAAATTATTACATCTAGGAAACAATGGAAGTTAAAGCGTGAGAATATTGTGAAGCGATGGTTGTAGCATGTACGAATATCTAGGGAACCACTAACCCATGCCCTTTACAAAGACATGTGAGCTCTGCTCACCGCCGATCAAATCACAGCATGAAATCCTACGATCAATTTCAAAATAGGAAAGGTTCCAACTTTTATGCAGATAAATAAAAAAGAATGTGAATTGCTTCATTATTCACCTGCTTTCGAATACGGAAGCTGGGGCTACTGTTTATGAATAGGCCCAAATCACTCGGATCCAATAAAGGAGAATCCAATAAAAAGAAAAAAGACTGATGAATTGGCCCAAAGTCAACAAAATAAATCAGTGTCAGTGCATTGGATATCAAAGGAATGAGTATCTTCCAGAAAATATGAATCAATGCGCTAACCAAATAAAGAAATAGAATCTTGTCAATCCGCAGAGATTGATTGATGCAATTAAGGAGACGAAGACACCACCTAATCTGGCGATGATGGGCGAATCAAAATACTCTCTGGAAATATGGAAGAAACATCTGTAAAGATAAGAGTCGCGAATCAGAGCACCGACATCTCATTTGCAAACACAAAAAGAACAAGTTAGCCTGAGTTCAAGAGAGAAAAATTATTTTGGTCTAAGCAGATACTTATACCAAATTCTTTGTATTTATCTTTTTAATCCACTCTTCGATTCTTGATTATTTGTATGCAAAAACAATTACTAAAATATAATACAAAATGAACATTATACAAAAAGTTTGTATATTACAATTCGTGACTATAAATTTACAAAATAAATAATTAAAATTCTTTTTTTTGTCAACCTTACTCTTTTTTTCCAACAATAGTTAGATCGATAAAGTCCAGTCTATAACCAAATTACTTAAACTGGAACTGGTAGGATTCAAACTCACTTGTGATGCCAAACTAGATTAATAACAAACCAACAAAGCCACTTACTTTTTGGCAACTAAAATTGTAATAAACCTATAATAACTAGACCACTATATATGCCAAATACATATATGAGCTATTTGTTTTATTATTTCGCTGCTTCATCTAGATGGTGTATCTGGATACACCATCTCGGTAGAACAGTTAGATATTATTTATTTCCATGCTAGTTTATACATCTAGATGTAAGTTTGTTTGTTTTGTGAATAAATATTTATATCTAGATACATTTAGCAATAAAATGACTACAAAAACATGATTTATCTATTATATATTATTTTAGTTATTTTATTTAATTTATATTTAACTACATAAAATTATTTTAAAATATTTATAAATATTATTTTTACTAAGAGTGAGAGAAAAAAAAGAAGTAAGAAAATAGAAAAAAAGGAGAGAGAAAAAAAATATGAGTGAAAAAAAAAGAGATAAAATGGAAGAAAAATGAGAGAGAAACGAAAGGAGAGAGAATAAAATAAAAAAAAAGAGTAAAAAAATGAGAAATGATGAACAAAAAAGGGAATATCCCATAAAAACATTCAAAATGGTAGCTATTTCCATTTAAAATCTTAAACACTTTTACTTCCACAATAAATCTTAATTATGGTTAGTATTGTGATTTAAACCTCCAAAATAGTATTTTAGTGTTCAAGCCCAAAAATTTTTTGTTAAAAGATATTTATTTTTAAACAGCAATTAAAAAAACTCAAAATGTCTTTTAAAATTCCAAAAATTTGAAGAAAAAAATCTATAAATTCTAAAAATAATTTCTAAAATGTTAAAATCAACAATAAAAACTAATATTATTTTTTAATAAATATTTTAAAATCAAAGTAATTTCAAATTTTTGAATAAAACTACAATAAAAATTCAAAAAATCTTGAGTAACAAAACATTAAAATTTATTGTTATAAGAATTTAATTCTATCAAAAAATAAAAATACATGTAGAAACGTAATTAAATATCCAAAATATATATGTAGCAAAACTTTCCTAATATTAAATATATTTTTTTTTGATTTTTTCGAATTTTTGAAATAATATGAGGTTTTGTTTTTGGTTTTTTGGAAAAAGTAAATTCTTGTAATAATAATCTTTAATTTGTTATAAAAGATTTTTGAAATTATATTTATTTAAAATTTGAAAACCTTTTAATTACTTTAGTGATTAATTCTAATTTTGATATTTTACAAATTGTTTTTGAAATTTTTGGATTTGTTTTTTAAGATTTTTGGAATTTAATAGTTTTTTGAATTTTGTATAATTTTTTTGTAAAATATTTTTCAACAATTTAAATTACCAAAATGGCCATGTCTGAGGTTTAAAATGGAAATAAGGATTCGATTGGTAACTTTTGTTTTGGTGGTGTGGGACAAAATACGGTATTGTAGAAGTACGGTCTTGACAAATACAATAAAAACGCGGTTTTAAGGAAAATAGAGGGACAAAAAATTATATAATTGTTGAAAATTTAAACGGTGTAATTTTTTCATGGATTATAATAATTAAAATAATTTTTTATTATAATAGAAAAATTACTAAAAATGCCTCTTTTGAAATGCTCTTTTTCAAAATATACCCTCTAATGATAATTTCTCTCTCCCAATTTTCAAAAGAAATGGTAGGTTTTGAAAAGGGTACATGCCAATAAGGTTATTTTTGAAAATTTCCCATTATAATATAATAAGAAATAAAATATAATATTACTTATATAAGTAAAATAAAAATTTGATGAAAACAAAGAAAGTAAAAATAAGAATCATAATAAAATCTAACATAAAAATAATAATAAAAATAATATCATTATTTTTATAATTTATTGTGGGAATTACAAAAATGCCCTTTAAACAAAGACATTTTCATCATTGCCCTCATTTTTTGGACATTTAAAAAAATGTCTCTCATTAAGAAAAATAACCAATATACACTTTGATTATTTTATTTTTACTATATTTTCAAAGTTTTTCTGCCAAAACTTTTTTCTCGCGAAAAAAACTTGTTCCCGCCAAAAAAAAAATTTTCGCCAAACTTTTTTTTCTCAAAATTTTCCAGAAATTTTTTTGTTATAGAGTTTATAAAATTTCTTATAAGAGAGCTTATAAAATTCATAAGACTTTATAAGAGAGCTTATAAAATTTATAAGACTTTATGATAGAACTTATAAAATTTATAAAAATTTATAAGAGAGCTTATAAAATCTATAATGTATCTTATAAATTTATAAGGTGTTTCTTAAAAATTTATAAGTGAATTTATAAAAGTTTTGGCAGAAAATTTATTTTTCCCGCAGGAAAAAAATTTTTTTCATAATTTTTTTTTTGGCGTGAAAAATTTTTTTGAAGAACTTTTCATTATTTTTTTATTACTGAAAGACAATTTTGAAAAGACAAATTTTAAAAAATATTTTTACCAAAAGGTACACTAAAAAAGACATTTTTAAAAACTCTTCTAATTTATTACCAATGACATATATTTAAACATTGATACTAATATACGTTCCACATATAATAATTGTATGAATGAAAACTAATTAATAAAGTTAAGGACATTATTTGTCATGCCGAAGCAGAGGCCGCTGCCTGGTTTGTTTCTAATGATCAAGGTTCTGCTGATGATGTGTCGAGGGTCAATCATCTGCATCCGTTATGTTAGATTAGGAGAGGCTTTTTGGGCCTCTATCGGTTCACCAAAGCTTCACTGGTCATAGGTGTTTTGTGGATGCCTCTTGGAACGATTCAGAGCTTTTCTTGGGTCTAGGGTGGTTCTGTTTTTTTGACCATTCAGCAGATTCTAACTTTGGCGCTCGATGTACATCGCGAAGCCTGTCCTCCCTTCATTTCAAATTTTAAGCTCTTTTTTAGGTAATGTCTTCTCTCGTCTCTCTGCATTTCTTGGAGGTTGCTTTTGTAGTTGACTATGCAGAGGTTCTGAAGATGATTGAAGATTCGGGTGGTTGGCCTGCCTTTGCCCCCCTCTTGGAGGAGATTCTGCGTCTCCGAAGTCTTTTTCATTGGTTATCTTTATCTTTGACTCCTCGTTCTTTGAACCACAAAGCTGATTTCTTGGCCCGTAATGTTACAGGGCTTGCCAGAAGACAATTTTTAGTGGATTATATACCTCAACGCTGGCTTTATTGTCTTTTATAATGAGTTAAGTTGGAAAAAAAATTAAGGTTATTAAGTATACAATTAATAAAGAAGTACTTCAACGACCAAAAATTAAAAGGAAAATACTATTTCTATTAATTAAATATGGTATTATGATTAAAGATAATAAATAAATAATATGAAAATTTTTAAAAATGCCTCTCAAAGAAGGATATTTTCATCATTTTTTCTATTTTTTGGACATTTTCAAAAATTACTTCTCATTACTAAAAATAACCAAAAAGTCCTCAGATTATTATTTTTTATATTTTTTATATTTTTCAAATCTTTTTCCTTTTAGAATATTTTTTCCACCAATTATACTTTCCTCTTACCAAATTTCTTTCCCACCAAATTTTTTTCTCTCAAATTGTTTTTAAAAGACTTTATAAGAGAGTTTATAAAATTTCCCATATGAGAGCTTATAAAATTTGTAAGGCTTTATAAGAGAGCTTATAAAATTTATAAGGTTTTATAAGAGAGCTTATAATATTTAGAGCTAGTTTTAAAAATAACTCATTTTTGGGAGTCAAATGCAAAAATGACCCTTAGTTTTCTCTTTCCAAAATTTTTTCTATTTTAACCTTGTGACTCTATATATTTATAATCATGCCATTTTTTTTAATTCTGAAAAATACTTAAAAGACGTAAATATGTGTGACAAAAATCACTTATTTACAACAATTTTATCTTCTTCTATATTTTCAACCACCATTAACAACCAAAAATGAGCTCTTAATGCTCACTTACCTACCAATTTTTGACTCAATAATCTCAAAATGACTAATATAACATCACATTCTTCTACTCTCTCACCAATTTCATCCAAAAAAATCTCTCATTTTCATTTCAAAATTTTTAAATTCTTAGATCTTCTTGTTTTCTAGATTTTAGAATAAAAAACAATTAGATTTCGTTGGTATTAGCTTGACTCGAATTTCTGGGAAGTAATTAAAGGTAAAGACAACCTCAATCTAACTCACTAAACCTTTTTGTTTTTTTTTGGAGAGAATAGACTCTATTTTAAGTCTACTTTGCTTGTAAACTTAAAATAAAATCTACAAATTAACAGATGTGTTAGTTTTGCATTTGACCAATGTGTTGTAGACTTAAAACTAAGTCCATATTTTTCTCTTTGTTGAGAATATGATGTAGACTTAATTTTAAATCTACATTAAAAAAGTTAGTTTTACATTTGACCAATGTGTTGACTATCAAAGTAGATTTAATTTACAGCCTACATAAGGAGTCTATACTAAACTTCTAAACGTAGACTTCTTTTTAAGTCAACTGAGGTTAGTTTTGCAATTGACTATGTTTGACTTTTTGAGTGAAATCTACTCTCAAAGTCTATATTTTGTAGAGTTAATTTAAAGTCTACTTTAGAAAATGTAGATTCTAAGTTAAGTCTACTAATTAATAGCTTACATCATTCCACATATGATGTAACTAAATAAAAAAAAGACTTTATTTAAAATATACATTTCTAAAAGTAGACTTCAATTAAAGTCTACAAAATGTAGACTTCCAAAGTAGATTTTACACAAAAAGTCAAACTTAGTTAATTCAAAAACTAGCCTCGCTACACTTAAAAGGAATTCTACTTTTATAAACATATTGTATACTTATATAGTAGACTGTAAATTAAGTCTACTTCTGAAAAGTCAAATTTTGGTCAAATGCAAAACTAATCTTTTTAAATGTAGACTTAAAATAAAATCTAATCTGGAAAGTCAAACTTTGGTCAAATGCAAAAATAACCCTATTGTAGAATTTATGTAAAGTAGACTTAATTTGAATTCTACGGTTATAATTTTATTAAAACCCAAACTATAGGATATATATAATGTTTTTGTATTTTTTTCATGTGTGTTTACTCAGTTGTCTGTATGTGTATAAATTTTACATTTACATGTTAATTTTTATTGTTTACAATATTTTTGAAATAATTTACACACTTAGCTCACATTGAGTTGACGTTATTTCAAGTCTACATTGTGTAGACTTCATTTGAAGTTTACATTGAGTATATTTTATTTGAAGTCTACTGTGAAAATTTTGTTTAAATTGAATTTATAGCATATGTATAATGTTTTTTTGTTTTTTCCATGTATTTCTTTAGTTGTCTGTCTTTGTATAAATTTTATATGTTTATGTGTTATATTTACGATTTTCTAAATTTTTGAAATAATTTAGGTAGATAACTTATTCTGAGTAGACTTCAAAGTCTACATTGAGTAGATTTCATTTGAAGTTTACTACAACGATTTTGTTAAAAATAAATTTATAGCATATGATAACTCATTATGAGTAAACTTTATTTTAAGTCTATATTGTTGGCAATTTGTTGTGGATCATACCAAATGTGTCATTTTGATGTGGATCATTCTGAGTATACTTCATTTCAATTCTACATTGAGTAGACTTTATTTGAAGTTTACATTGAGTAGACTTCAAATGAAGTCTACATTTAGTAGACTTGATTTAAAGTCTACAACTACGATTGTGTAAATGAAGTTTACTAAGACAATTTTGTTAAATATCTATGGTTGAATATATTTTTTGAAATAATATTGCTCATTGAGATTATACTTCATATGAAGTATATTATGTCAATTTTCCCCTTGTTTATTGCTTTAGTTGTTTGCTTCTATATATATTTTACATGTTTATGTGTTTTATCTATAATTGAATAAATTATAGAAACGATTTAGATAGCTAGTCTTCCCGATGTGTATTGATTTAAATTCATCCTGTTTGGTTAAAAGGCATAAATATGAATATTTGTAGTTTGATCTTATGTATACCAATTAAATTCTCCATATTATACCAACTTTAGTTCATAACATAAATTAAGCTTAAAACTTAAAACAGTCAATGTTTACATAATTTTCTAGGTTTTTTGTCAACAAATATAACCATTCATCAATTCCAAAAGTATGATCCTTTTATATAAAACTATTTAGAAGATCTTCATATATCTCTCTTATCAATATCTTGATATTGTCTTCTCTAACAATCTCTACAAACGATGTCTACAAACGACGTCTACAACTGATTTCTACAACTAATGTCTGCAACCTATGTCTGTAGTCGATGTCTACAACCAATGTCTGCAACTGATATCTGCAACAAAAATTAGAATATTTCACAAAAAACAAAAAAAAATCAATTATGTCATTACAATTTACGAAAAAGTTAACAAAAATAAAATAATATCTTTCACAGATATTAACAAAAAATGAAATATTTCACTAATATTAATAATAAATTTAACAAAAAATAGTAACTAGAAAATCATATCTAAATGAGTTATTATAAGAAAATGAGAAAGAAAATTAATTGTTTCACTACCATTAACAAGAAAATCAACAAAAATAAAATCTTTCACAAATATATAAAAAATATATATATTTCATATTTATTAACAAGAAAATTAACAAAAATGAAATATTTCACTAATATTAACAAAAAACAAATTTTTCAAAAAGCTAATGAAAAGAAAATTTACAAAAAATGAAAGCTTACTTTAGCAAATAATGCTAAAAATCAAATATTTCATAGTAATAAAATCTTTACACAAGAAAATCCAAAAAGTTAAAATCTAACAAAGAAAATAAAAGAGATAAAATCTTTTACAATAAAACCAAACAAAAATCAAATCTTTAATATCTTGAAAGTTGAATGATGTAGTTTACATGAGACATGAGACAAACCACTAACCAAACCCAAGAACCACTATTCTTGGTTTCTCTTCTTCTTTCACAGATCCTCCTTTGAATAACTCTAAGACAATGAACAATGAAACAAATTAGACTTCTAAATCAAATAGCAAAGTAAGACAAATATCACCTTTTATTTTTTCAAGTAACAAAACGTGAATTTCTTTAAAGTTTTACAAAATACAAAATGATTTGTTTGTTTTTTTCTAGGCCTCAGTAAAACAAAGAGGAAAAATTAAACTTTACCTAAAAAAAGATGGAGGTTGCAAATGAGAGAAAAGATAGAGGGTACAAATGAGAGAGAAATTGGAGGCTACAAATGAAATTGCAGTTTCTTTCAACTTTGTAAAACTACTTTTATACCTAGGATAAATTATAAGAGTAAATACAAGTCTAACGGGCTTAAATAAGTGTGAGTAAAGTTAATTTAAAGTCTACATGTAGTAGACATTACATTAAGTCTACACAATGTAGACTTTACTTTAAGTCTACATTAAGTAGACTTCATATAAAGTCTACACTAAATAAATTTTTGTTAATAATTATCTTTCGCATTAAATTAATTAAAGTCTACGTAAAAACCAAAATTTAAATTGTAGACTTTAAATGTCTATGTAAAATCCAAAATTCAACATGTAAACTTTAAATAAAGTTTATAAAGATTAAAATCCAATTCAAAATATATATTGAACTATACATTTAAGTAAATAAATTTTAATTTTAAAACATCCTAATTGCTTATATTTTTAAATTTCATTTTCAAAAATAAAATAAAATTACAAAGTATACTTCATATAAATTCTACAATATAGTTTACATATCAAGTCTACTTATTCGTAGAATTTATATTAAGTCTACATATAAGTAGATTTTAATTGTACACTACAGAATATTAAAATTGTAATTGTGATATCTGTTTTTTTTTGTTCATTAAGGAGAACATAGTAATTTCACTACCTTTTTTAGTTTGTTTTGTATTTGACTCAAATTGGGGTCTACTTTTTTATTTGCAACCAAATTTTAGGTCATTCTAATAAAATCCCCCTAAAATTTATAAGACTTCGTAATGGAGCTTACAAAATTTACAAGGTTTTATAAGACAGTATATAAAACTTATAAGACTTATTCCATAAATTTTTATAAGTTATCTTACAAAACTTTATAAATAGTAAATTTGTAAGTTATCTTATAAAACCTATAAAAATCAATTTATAAGTTATCGTATAAAATTTGAGGGAACACAAAGAAAAGTTAAACTTAGTTTTCTTAAACTAAAGATAGTTTTCGTATTAGACCCCAAAATGTTGTATTTGATTTAATTTGTTATTATTTTTCTGGTTTTATACAAGTTTATAAGGTATCTTATAAAGTTTTGTAACATTTTATAAGATAACTTATACATATACTATTTATAAGGTTTTATAGGATAACTTATAAAAATATTATTTATAAAGTTTTATAAGATCTCTTATAAAGTCTTATAAATTTTTTTAAATAAATTTTGAGTAAAAATATAAATTTGGCGGGAAATTTTTATTTTGACAGGAAAAAATATTTTGGCTGGAAAAAATTTGGTAGAAAAAAAAAATTGTTGTAAAAATTTGAAGGTATTTTTGTCATTTTTATTAGTAAAGGCATTTTTGCAAAAACAGAATTCAAGGGGTATTTTGCAAAAGAATACAAGAAAAATAATATTTCTTAAAATTCTTTTAAATAATATATATTATGGCTTTCCAATGTCCGTACCCAATAAAAAGCTTGTGTGGAATTCTAAAAGCTGTTCAATTTTGTATTGCATTAATTTTGCTTTTTTAAAAAAAATTAAAAAAGCAAAAAACGCCTTTTGTAAGAAAATTAGTTGATTGGTGCACCTTTTTAAAAAATCGCACCACGTATGAGAATTCGCCCCACTAAATATGTACTAATCAAACCCTAAAAATGTTTGAGATTTAAAGTAGAAGTGGCTACTAATTTGAAAGTTTTTTATGAGATATTCCTACAAAAAATAGAGAAATGAAAAGATGAAATAGTAGAAAAGAGGAAAGAGAATAAAGAGATAAGAGTTAAAAAATAACTTAGAATAAAAAATGTATTTTGGTTTTTCTAATTTTTTTTTAACTTCATCTACATCTAATTACTTCTTATAAAAGCATTTAGAATTTTGAAAATTTTAATTAAGTTGAGTTGCTTCATCCACCAACTCCATTTAAATGATGGACAATTATGTATTTAAACAAACAATTACATTTCCATGTGAATGGAGAAACAAACATACATATATATGCCAAATATATAAAGTTTTTTCAATTCCAGAGTTATAATGTAGTTTGTCGAATTTAAAGTGAGACTTCTTATTCAGATTAAATTAATGTTCGATATTTTTTCTATCGTCTTTACATTTGTCCCACTATTTTCTATAGTTTATCCTTTGCTTTTTTCCCTGGTCGGAATTTTTCATTAGTCCATGTATGTTTTGCAATATTACATGGTGTTATAGAAATAATTTTCTATATCATTTTAGAAAAAAATCTATGTAAGGCGTGGGTATTTGGGTATTCGGATCGGTTTTGCATAATATCTATTCGGGTCTAGATCTTTTGGGTATAGAACGTTTATACCCATTTAAAAACCACATGTATTTTGGTTTGCATTTGTTCGGTTTTGCTGTGTTCCGGGTGGGTTTAGTTCATATTTTATGTACCCATTTAGAAACAAAATACAATTTGGTTTGATTCTGGTACCAATTCTTGTTCGGTTTGAATATAAATATTACACAAATTTTTACGGTTCTATTATATATTCGACAACTTCACACTCAAAATATTATTATTTACCTAAACAATACCTGAATATCCTAAAAGAATTTGAAAAATTATCCTAAAATCTCATATATGTTTAAATATATTCGGGTCAATCAGATATTCATTCAGGTATCGTTTCTGTTTTGGGTATTATCTAGTACCCATGGGTATAGATAAAAAAGACTCAGCGAGTATTTTTCTTTATTTCGGATATTTCCCAAGACCATTATTTTGGGTTGGTTTCAGTTCGCGTTTTCAGTTCTGATATTTTGCTCAGAGTTATAAATTTTATTCAATCAATAAATCTTTAAAATGAGAATGATTGACTGTGGTTTTATTGGAGATTATTTATTTTTTTGCCATCGTGGTTTTATTGGATTATTTAAATATATTATAGATCAAAATCTAAAGTGATCTCGAAGATTTATAGAAAACTGAAACTCATTTGTACTTGAGGTATAAATAACAATGAAGATCCGTAGTTGATCTGGATTTTGATCTCAAGCCTCAAATTTCACAAAGAGAATCTTTCAGCACTCGAAAGAAGACGACACTAAACTCCTACTCTTTTATTTTATATCTTTGTACAGGAACATGGTTTGGCATTATAAGATTCGAAAACCCTGTCATTCTCGTAGGCCTGCCTTCATCACTGAAACGCAGTCCTATAACGTTTTCCATACCCGTAATATTTCCGAAACGAAAATTTGGTAGGTACAAAGCTAAAACGTTCATGACGTTTTTCTTTTTCTTTTTTTGATAAATAGAAAAGTAAAATAAAAGAGTAGAAAAAGAAAATTGAATTAAAATAGAGTTTTTTATCAATCTTACTATAATTTGATCAACAATGTCCCATCTATAGTCAAAGTATATATCTTAAAATTTCCATTATTCCTTCTCCTTACATTTGAAAAGACTCGACCCCGAATATTCGAGGATCTGTAAAATGGCCACTACCATTGAGCCACCTATCCTTCGACAACTAAAATACAGTTTAATTGAATTAAATTAGATATTATATTTTAAGTGGTCTTTTATTTTGAGATTTATAGTAAAATTTATTATTTGAACTTTCTTATATTTAAATCTATAGGTATTTTTTATAAAAATTTATATATCTATATATACTATATATGTCTATATATATTTTTATATTTTTATAAACATATCTATACCGTCCCTATATCTATAAAATTTTAAATTTTACTATTTTCCGTCACAATCTCCGATCCCTATCAGTTTCCGTTTTTGTTTCGGTTTCCGTCCATAATAATCGATTGCAGGACATGATGGCTCTGTCTGATTTATCTTCCTTTGTTGCTATGTTTTGAGTATACGGTGTATTATAACCAGAACGTTCGAGTTTTAACTCTTTTGATAAAGTCTCATTGAGAATAATAGTCTAATATATAGTCGTTATTATTATAAAAATTTAGGTGATATCCAAAAAGATTTCCTTCTTACAAAAAGCAATGGTATGGAATTGAAAACACATAGCCTCATCTCATGTTTCACGTCCAAAGTAAATGGTCCAATGATACATAAAACACTTTTATTTGGTTATTCCAATAGAAGAAAGCAAAAAAATATGTTATTTATCATACAGACAACAAAACCTAAGTGGAGGTAGTTAAACTATATTTGGCAACTTTCATGAGATGCTAAGTTACAAAAAAATGTACAACGCACAAAAGAGGAAAATAAAATACTTTTTTCAAGTGATGTTGCTATAATATTCGAATATACAAATACATGCTTTATAGTGGACCCTATAACCTGCACCCCATGCACTTCATATTAGTGACGATGGGTCTATCCCAACAAAATATTTTATTACTATATATTCACAATCATTATAATTGTCTCGTCACAAATGGGAATAATAGATACAATACAAAGTTCTAGATAGCTGGATTAAGTATTGAATTATTATTTAATTATCTCATATATTCAATATCATAGTAACAATAACATTAAAACCAAAAAAAAAAAAATTATAGTAACAAAACATTATGCATGCATTGCTTGGTCTCCACTCTCTAGTAAGGCCAAGTGATTTCTCTTCTGCTTGGCTTTGTTTAATTTTGAGAAATTATAGTAACTATCATGAATATCAAAACTAACTTTCTCAATTATAGTAACTATCATGAATATCAAAACTAATTAAGTATCTAGTATGTCGTTTTTGAAATTAGGTAAATGGCAGTAGGACCATTTGAGGAGAAGACCAAAGTAACCCTTAGAAAAATATATTTGATTTCTAAAAGAAATCTTGGATGGCCCACCATCTTCATTGCTCTGCAAGTGTGGATATAAGAATATTATTAGAAGATATGAAGAAGATCTCGTTTGCAATTGTGAAATGATTACGACACAAAAATTAAATATTATATAATCGGTTTTGGTGAAAAGAATAGTTATCTCCAATATGGTGAGATGAACGTGAGCAAAAGATAATTAAAGTTCTAACTTTTTCTTCTCTCAATTTGCAAAATTTGATCTTCAATTTAGAAAAATCATGAGCAAAGATTCAGTAATCGAGTCTAAGAAATTAGGTTATCTTTCTCTCTTTTTTCCTTCTTTTGTTTCTATTACTACTATTTATTGTCTCTGTCTCTACTATTTAGGGATTGTATCTGTCTTTGTGATTTGAGGCTGATATTTCTGATTCTAGAGTTTGGATCGAGAACCTTTCTGAAATATTTGTATTTGGCTTTATTATCTATGGGTAAACCGACTTCGACAGTAAGGATTCAGTTCTACTATTGAATGTTTACGGTGGAATTTCGTTGATTCTCCTTTTTAACTCGTACATCATGTTTATACTTCTTGATGTTGTACTTTTTCAAATTATGGTTTTTATATTGTTTAATATGGGTTTCATCTCTAGGAATATGGTCCTCGATTTGAAGCTCATTAACAATTTTTATAATTTTTCCCAGCTATTTACGATAGTTTTGATTCGTTAAGGGATTGGATTATATTTAGGATTGTTTGTTTGAACTTTGGCAATGAGACTCGTATCTCTTTGCCCCTCATATCCATCAACATAATTTACCATTTCTATTCAGATCTATCTGCCGTTTCACATTATTTCGCAGTTAACATATATATATTCACCTAACATATATGTTTGCAATAAACAAATACATTTGCAGTTAATTTTATTTTTTGCATTAACTTATATGTTTTTAATTGTAATTTAATCATTTCTTGCAACGATAAGACCCATCTGCTCTATTTATTATTGATCGGGTGTACGAAATCTCTCAAGTAACCAACATGTCAGACTCTAGGATCATTATTCTCCTTCTCATCAACAGCCATGTCGAGGCAAGCGTTGAAGGATGTTTGCGCATTGAGATGGAAAAACTTGAGTACCATTGCAAGAGATTTTTCTCTGTGTTTGTACAAATCAACACGTAATCATTCACTGTTATGCTTATTTATATGTCATATATTGTGTAATCGTGTTTTATTTCGTAAACTATTATTCGTTTTCAAACATTTGCGGTTATATTAAACGTTCTTAGTTATTTTGAACTTTTGCAGTTATATTATATTTTTGTATTTCTATTATTATTTTCTAGTCTTATACGCTTTGATGTCCTATGCAAGTATAAGTATTGTTTCTCGTATCACCAAATCTGAATATGTTATATTCTTATGCAAGCTGGGGAAAGATGAATGGTGTGTCTGCCCAGCCCAGCCAAACTGGTGTAAGTCCCCTACCGAATTGCAGTTAAAGCAAACGTTTGTAGTTATATTTAATGTTTGAAGTTATTTTTAAAGTTTACAGTATTAAACCTTTGTCTCGTCTTTTACAAGTATAGCAATGTGTTGTCCTTTGGTAGGTGTTGTTATTGTTAGCATCATATCTGCGTGATTAATGTTCGTATGCAGGC
>OVBA01001817.1:0-39639 GCA_900406435.1 Lepidium aucheri | reverse complement strand
AGAGAAGGCGACGGAGAGCACATCCTTGGTGTGTCCGACGAATCGACGAGTGGAAACACCAGCAGCGAGATCCCAAAGACGAAGCTCACCATCCCAGCTTCCGGAAAGCGCAAATTGTCCATCTGAGGAGAGAACAACATCCTCAACGTAGTGAGAGTGACCAGTGAGACGCCTCTGAGCTACACCGTAGGCCTTGTCGTCCTTGGTGAGTTTCCATAAGATGATCGATTTGTCGCGGGAAGCTGAGACAATGATGTCTGCGTTATCGATAGGCGTGGCGATAGCCGTCACCATGTCAGTGTGTGCACGCATGGTGCCCTTCAAAACGAGTCCTTCCGCCATTTTCGGTGTTTGGGGTTGCCTCTGAAAACTAGGGTTTTTACTTTCTCGGGGAGGCGGAGATAGGAAAGACAAGGCGAGAAAACAGAAGTAGCGATTTATATGAGAGAAACCAAAAATTGGATTAGGGTTCATTTAGTAATGGGCTTGTATGATAGATTTAGTAGTGGGTTTTATATTAATGGGCTTTATTTTTCCTCTGTTCTTATTAAGTTGCAATTCACATTTTCTCACTTATTATATGCAGCGTGTTCTAATTTGCAGTAACAATTTTCATATTCTGATTTTAAATTTCAGTGAAAATTTTTTTTTTTTTTTTGTCAGAAACCTATCTATAGCCTACACCAAGTTGTGTTGAATTAAAAAGTTGGTCAAAAACCTATCTATAACCTATCTACCTTTAATTCCTTTTTTTTTGGTTGCACTTGCAAGTTTTGTTCAAGTATGCTTCTCCTGTCTCTTTGTAATTGAAACTTTGATAGTGTTCTTATCTTACTATCGTGACTTTTTTTTTGTTTATGAGAAGAATACTGAGATTTTTTTTTTAACATTGGACCACAATTAGCCGGTTTATTACTGAAGTTTCTGTATAATGCATGCAGTAGAATTCGATCCCTGGATATTAAACATAATATTTTTAGATTTCATTGAACTTATTGACATTTTTATCTGCTTTATTTATAGTACATACCACCACAAGGTATAATCCAATCAAGTGGATCTGAAAAAAAGGCAAAAAGAAGACAAGAGGAATTGGTGAAATCTCAAACTAATGCTATGCTAACGTATGTAACTAGAAAACTCAAAATTCTTAAACTAATGAAAATGTTAAAGATGAGGTAAATAGAGAAGATGAAGAACTTGCTCAGAATGGAAAGAGATTTAGATGAGAAAAGTATATAAAAACTTGTTGATGATGATGCTAGGCCTTGGCATTTCGGGTTTCGGTTTGAGTTTATTTGGTTTCGGGTTTTTGGGTCTAAGCTATATGGACCCATATTGGAACCAAAATATATCTCCGGTCGGTTTGGTTTAGGTATTTGGGTTCAAGTTGGTTCGGGTCCAGTTGTCAAGAACCAAAACATACTCAAAATTTCGGGTATTTTTGGGTTTCAGGTATTTGTACCCTAATCGGACCCGAGTTGACAAAAATACCTCCAAAATGATCCAAATACCCAAAATTAAACCCAAAATTGGACACAAACTAACCCAAATACCAATACTAGATTCGAGTTGGACCCGAATTGATCAAAATACCCAAAGTTAGACCTCAAAATATCTAAATACCCCAAATTAGACATGAACTAATGAAAAATACTTGAAACTATATCTAAAACTATATTTAAATTTGAAAAAGTATTAATACCATTTTGGGTCCATTCGGGTATTAGTAGATATCAGGTTTTACCCGACCCAGGTACATACCCAATGAGTAATACAAACAAGACCCAATATTGTAATTATATGGAACTGGAACCGAAATCAGACCCAGACCCACACCCATGAAATAAGCTGAGGAAAGTCAATGTTGTTAGAGTTTTTATGAGAATGTGGATATCGATGATCATTGAAATTGGAAGAAAAATTGATAAAAAAATTAGATATTTTTTTTGTTGAAAAAGGTCCACCTACAATGCCACTAGCTAATAATCGTTTTCCAAAAGATAATATTGATAGAAGTTTCACACATTCATTATATATAAGGAAAATGAGAAATGGAGAGAAACAAGACAGAAGATGGTTTGTTTAATCAAAATTTAAAGATAAGATCTTTTGTTTTTGATGTATATTATTTGATCAAGAAGCAAGTTATACTCTCTTAGCAAGTACTGGGTATAATGACTTGAGAAATGCTTCGCAAATGCTTAAAAGATATGAAGGAACTCATAACCATATTGTTTGCATGAGTCGTTGAATAGCGTTAGAAAAGAGAAAAAGCGAAAGAATGACATATGCAAGAGAAAATTAAGAATGAGAAAAAACATTGGAGAGATGTGATGCTAAGAATAGTTGTAGTGGTAAGGACTCTAGTTGAGAGAAATTTAGTATTTCATGGAGATAATGAGAATATTAGAGATCCAATTGTGGAAACTTTTTGGCATTGATTCGAATGCATGATTGCAAGCTTTGATCTGGTAATGAAGGAACACATTCGATGAATTAATGATGGTGAAATCAATTACCATTATCTCAACCATAAGATTCAAAATGAGTTAGTATAATTGCTTGATAATGAGATAATGTTGAAATCTTAGTGAAAATTCAAGTTGCAAAGTATTTCCCTAAAATTCTTGATTACAATCATGATGTTAGTCTCTGTTAATAAGAAAAAGTTGAAATCTTAGAGAAGATTCAAGTTGCAAAGTATTTATCTGACACTCTTGATTACAATCCTGATGTTAGTCGTAAATAACAAATGATTTTGTTAATTCGATGTGTGGATGTTTGAGAGAGTTCACCAAAGACTAAGGAGTTCTTTTTAACCTTTTTCAGAAGTCAAAGACAAGAGAAGAGGGGGAAATTTCAAGATTCTTCAAGATGCATTGATTGATCTTAAACATCGATAATATAAGAGGGCAAGGTTGTGAAAATGGACATAATATGAGGGCAAAGTATAAGGGAGTTTAGAAAAGATTGCTTAAAGTAAATCTAAGGGCATTTTACACTCCATGTGAATATCATAGTCTTAACCTTTCACTTTGTGATATGGCTTCCTCACCTAAGCAGGCTATTTCTTTCTATGGTGTGGTTCATCGTATATGTTGTCTATTTGCATCTTCAACAAATAATTGGGATGTGTTTAAGGAAATAGTGAATGGTATTACACTCAAACCATTGTCACTCGTTAATAAAGTCGCATTGATAGTGTTAAAGCAATAGAAATTTCAAGCTCCGAAGATTCGAGATGCATCATTTTATTTGGTAGAATACAATGATAATCCATGACATCAAAACGAAGTTGAGTCTCTTGTAGTGAGTGAAATACATGACATTGGAGGGTTCAACTTTTTTATTTGGAACGGTAGCTTAGTATGATTTGCTTAATATAGTGAGCAAAAGCTTACAATCAGAGGATATGGATCTTGAGGCTGATGTTTCTCAGTTAAGATTGTTGTTTATTTAAAAAACTATAAGGAAACAGATTTTTAAAAAAAGCAAAAGCTGCTACATGAATTGCTATTAAGATGAACCAAAATTTCATTCAAAACCAAAACATTTGATGAGGAAAAAAACTGCAGTGTGGTGTGCATGTTGAGAAAATTAATGAAAGCAAGACATTAACTACATAAGAGAATGTTAGGATTATTACTTCATCAATATCATGGATCAAGCTATAATATCTCTTGAAATAAGATTTGAGCACATTCAACGTTATGGAACAATCTTTGTATTTTTGATTGGTTCAAAGAAATTAACGTTAGCACAAGATGAAGAGTTGAAAGCATTTTCTATCAAGCTTGAAGACAATGTAAAGCATGATATGCATTCAAATGTAGATGAAGAAGATCAGTTTGTGGAACTTAAACTTCTAAGAACCACATTGCCAAAGAAAACTACAAGATGGTCAAGATATTAGAATTTTTTAAAAATATGGATGGTTGTTATCCAAACATGTAGATAACTAATTGTATGCTACTAACAATTCCGATATTAGTTGCTTCTACGGAAAGAAGTTTTTCAAAGTTGAAGCTTATAAAGAATTATTTACGTCTGATTATGTCTCAGAAGCGATTGAATGATTTAGCGATCATATCTATAGAACAAGATATAATTGAGAAGCTCGTTTATCCAAAATTGATTAAAAATGAGTTTACTGATCAGAAAGAAACAATAACTATGTTTCAGGTTTTGTTATTCTTGTTGCATTGTCATGCTTTCATTTTATTAAAAAAAAAGGAGATCAATTTTAAAATTTCTTTTAGGCAGCAGAATATATAGAGTCAACATTGCCTAAGTTAATCATGATCAAAACACTGTATAAAACAAATTTTTATTACAAAATCTGTGCTTCTAAGCCCTATTT
Source organism: Lepidium aucheri (assembly GCA_900406435.1). Lineage (NCBI taxonomy): Eukaryota > Viridiplantae > Streptophyta > Magnoliopsida > Brassicales > Brassicaceae > Lepidium > Lepidium aucheri. The sequence continues at coordinate 35,276 of OVBA01001817.1, read as the reverse complement.
TGTACACACTCACATAACTCCACTTATGACAGCTGTCATTGCCTAATTTATAGCAATGTTTCTGCAACTTCAATTAATTGCAATGCTAATTTTAGACATAGCTAGAGATTGCAGAGATAAAGAGACAAAGTTATTAAGCAACTTTTTCAAGAAAATTAAGTAGCTAAGTCACAAAAATAATTATAATCATCAGGTAATCAGCTTGAGTCATACCTTGTTAGTCGTTTACAAGTTTGGAATTTGAAGAGTTTGAAGTTTGAATTTAATTAAAAACTTGAGCAAATTGCAGAATTACATGTTTAGAACTTGAACACAGAAGAGTTTAGAGATTGGAAGCAGCGAAAATGTTTTTTTGGGATTTTTGGTGAGTTTTCATGATTGACAAAAAAGAAAGCTAAATTATCGACAATTAGGTTAACTTTTAATTGTTGTTTAATAAAATAAATTAATTTAAACTTTAAAAAAATTTAAAATGACGAAAAGAAAAAAGAGCAATTAAAAATAGATGTGAGTGTCTAAGACTTGAACCAGCAACTTATAGCCTATAACGACAACACCACTTAAATATTTCAGATATTGATTCTCCTAAAAGTTCTCAACATGTTGCTGGCCTAAATCCCTTGCTTGCTAGGCTTCTGCCTAGGGTCAGGTATGATTCAAATAATCTATAATTTTATTTAATATTTATTCACAAAAGAATTAATTGCTTTATATTCTCTATATATCTTATATAGTAAAAGAAAAGTGAATTTGTAGAAAACTTGTACGTGTCAATACCACATTCAATATTAGCATAGTTAAATAAAAAATTACCTTTGAAGATGCCAACCTCTTCATCGATAGCTAGGGTTTGGAAATCATGAAAAATAATTTTCCGATCTTGCATATTCTGTGTTTTCTTGGTTGTTTTCTCACAATTGTCAGTGGCTATGGAAAAAGCCTTCATGGCAATGTCACTAGAGGAAAAAGATACTCCTTTTCTCATGTCGGATCTTTATCAATTAACTCAAGCTAAAAAGACTCCTTAAATCTAACAGGTTGCCTCTTTAAACATGCTCATCAGAAGATGTCTAGCTTGATATTTGACATGCCTAGGAAATGAAAAAAGAGAGATAAAGTTAGGAGGGTTGCCTTATCAAGTGAGAAATTCCAATTCATCATTACTTCAAAGCATGATTTAGTGAAAGTGCTAGAGAAAGTATTCCATACATTCAACAAATAAGTTTTGGCAATTGAACATTGGTTGTCATCCCTTTCTCCAGACTAAAAACTAACTACAGAGGGTTCCAATTTGGGTGCAAATCAGAAATGTGCCAATCAACTACTACACAGAAGAAGGGATAATGCTTCTTGGGGAAATCGTTGGTCAGGTTGAGGAAGTGATTTTGATCCAATGAAATCGCAGAATAGAGTTCTCCAATCCTCTTCATAAATCCAGAGTAATACAACTACATAATGGTGAATCTACTACTGTGTACTACTTTTACGAGAGGGTGCAAAAAAGGTGTTACACATGTTAGAAACTCACCCATGAACATGATCTTTTTCTAATCTCAATCAAGAAAAGTCAATACAAAGTAATCGAGAGAAGTTTAGGATTGATATTATCCCTCTACTAAGTATTTGATCATTTTAAAAAGAAGATTCCCTTTATGGTATTCTCATGGAAGAACTAGTTGAGAATCATCGAGTCCAAGTAAGATGAAGATAGCAGCCAATGTTATAAATGTCTTAGAAGGAATGAGGCACTACCTGATGGTTGCTATGGGTGTAAAGTGTATAAGCAGAGGTGAACGAGTTAAAATATTAGTGGAAGAAGCGGAGAAGGACATGTGGTGATTTGTAGGATCGGTAAACAAGTCTTTAAAGCCTCCCGGACATAGCGTACCGACCTGTAAACCGGTAAGGTGGACCCACGGGCCCGAAGAGGACGTGGGATCCATTAAGGTGATGGTTGGAGTGTTATAAGTGGTATTAGAGCCAGGTTTAGGCCACTCCGGTTCTGACCCAGAGGGTCAAGATTTTCAAACGATTTTAACAAAATTATTTTAAAAGAAATTTTTGAAAGCTTAGTTTTGCAAAAAAAATGTGTTAAAAATAAACAGCTTTTATGTTTATACAAAAAAATGTTGTGTTGCCTTAAAAAAAATGTTGACATTTTTTTTATTTAAAAAAACTGATTTACACAAAAAAAAATGTTTGTTGCCTTTTTTTAGAAAAGGTGTTTTGGTGTCTTTTAAAAAAAATTAATTCATTAATGTTGGATAAAAAAAATAATAATAAAGAGGGAAGTTTTGGATATTGTTATTTTCTTTATTTTTGGTTGTTCTTTTAGTCGCTTCTGAGGAGTGGTGAAGGTTTAGAGTCAGAAAAATTGTTGAAGTTTGCGAGCCAACAAGATTCAAGAATTGCTTTTTCTAAGTTGCTATTGGAATGTCTAAAAGAGCATTGTTTCTCAAAGTTATGTGTTGAATTATTGACAGAAAATGCCACCAAGGGGACGACGATCAGTGGGAGCAGCAACATCACTACCACCTAATGTGGCGACTCGTGAGGAATTACTCAAACTTTGAAATCCTGTGCAAGAGCTGGTTAATCAGGGCGGTACCACCACCACCTCAGGTTCCCTCCCAAGGCCCATTTCAGGAGCAGTCACCGCGAGCGGCTAAAGCTCAGAGGCAGAACCAGCCACCCCCGCCACATGCGGGAATGCATCCACATGGATTCTCGTATTGGGAGACGATGAGGCTCATGAGGGATATGGGCATGGAGCATTTTATTGGTGGGACCGATCCAGTTCAGGCTGATGATTGAAGGCGTTTGGTGGAGAGGAACTTTGATTCTGCCAGATGTCCAATGGAGTTCAGACAGGAGTTGGCAGTGCACTACTTGCGTGGAGATGCATGCATTTGGTGGGAGAATGTGAAGAGAAGCATGCCTGAAGGTTATGTGATTACCTGGACTGACTTTCAGGATGAGTTCAACAAGAAGTACTTTCCACAGGAAGTGATGGATCAGATGGATAGTGACTTTTTGGAGCTTTTTCAAGGTACGAAGATGGTTAGGGAGTATGAGCAACTGTTCAGTCGCCTTAGAAAGTTGAGTGTTGGAGACAGGACTGAGTATGATGTGGTTCGTAGGTTCGAGAGAGGGTTACGCGGAGATGGCTGCATTAAAGGAGAAAGGACTTGAGGAGGAAGCTAGCGACCACATGCGAACCCAGTCGAAATCTGCAAGAGGTTATGAGCCTCAAAATTTTCCTCGAGATAATCAGAGCTCGGGACCTAGCAAGGCTCGGCCGTTATGTGCTAATTGTGGAAAAAGTCATGACGGAAGTTGTTGGAGGGACAGAATAAAATGCTTCAGCTGTGGACAGCCAGGTCATACCAAAGGGGATTGTCCAGCAAAGGATAATTGCATGAGGTGTGGACATCGAGGTCATTATGCGCGAGATTGCACAGCACCAATGCCAGTGAGGCAGCAAGAAATGCAAAATGAAGGAAACTGGCCACCACCTCCCAAAAAGGCAAGCAATTGGATCACATGTGTATGCAGTTGGGGAGCATGTTAACGCAGAGCAAGACACCACATAAACAATCAGTGTTTTCACCAATGTATAAGTTTGAGTCTAAGCTCATTGCAAGTATTTCTATTTTAGCGATTACGAATATAAATAACAGTTCATTTGTCTGGAATATTAGTTTCTTTGGAGTTATATTCTTTTGAGATTCCAAAACATTGAATTTGGCAGTATTAAATAAAATCTATGTGGGATTTTCTTTTTGATTACGTAAAAGGCAACTGAATCATTTAAGACATCTATAAACCATCGAGTCTGAAAACTCTTTTGGGATATAAGTTCTGGTCAACTCGGAATGTTAAATTCGAGGGTGAGTTCTTTTTAAGTGGAAGAGAATTATGAGACCCATGTTTAATCAATTCATGACCCATTAGGCCCAATAGATTTTTGGCTCAAGGGTTGGAATAAAAAAAATGGTTGGAGAATAAAAGATGACGTAACCTAAAATAAACCTCTCTTCCTTTATTTTGATCATAACCATCACCACTCTTGCTCCTTACCTTCTCCTCTCTGTGAAGTCGAAATCTCAAATCCTAATTTGTTGCTCTCGGAATCTGTAGAGATATCAATCAGACCTGCAACTGGTAAGAAAATTAATCTGTTAACCTAACTTTCGGGATCCATATCTCTGTAATCACTGAACGGTTTTTCGTGATTGTCATATGAATGGAAAGCTCTTTCTCTCAAAAATCTGTAGCCGCAAACCACTTGTCGATCGGAGTTCTATCGAAGAAGTTACGATCGATCTAATGTAAGACGCCAAAACTGGTCACTGTTTCAGAAACGAGTCCACGTTGCTAACTTTTAGGGTTCATAACTAATTGGTTACTGAACCTCTGATTGTGATCTTTACAGGGATGGAAAGCTATGAATTTCAAGAATCCGTAACTCAATCGGATTGACGATAGGAGTTATATTGAGGGAGATACGAGCAGATTAAGGTAAAGCGATGAAATTGATTTCAGTTTCAGACTTAGGAAATTTTGAATTCTGTTTTCAAGCTGTGTTCATTCTGGGTTGTTTAGGATCAATTTCTGATTAGAACTGAGTAGTAGAGTGTTAGATCGATTTTTTTTGGTGAGAGGACACACCCAAGAAGCCAATCCGAAAGACAAACCTTCAGATTTAGGTAACATTGTTTGGAAATTATGTAGCTTTCAACGCAAGTATCCTCTGTTTTCTGTCTCAAGAACCCTAATCTGGATGTCTTGCTTGTGCAAGAAGTTATTTGCAGGTTGTGATTAGTTTACCTTTTTGTTTCAATTTTCGATCTGTGCACCGGCCAATCAAGGTGAAGATGTGATATGCGAGTCTTTTAGCTTTAGCTTAATTTTTGCAAGTTTATCTAAATATTTATTTAATAAATATATATTATATTATATATCATATAGATAATACTTTAGGAATTTTTTGTGATTGTTTGAAATAATTGTTTGAATTATTATTATATAAATATATAAATATTTTCGTGTTATTCTATCTCATGTGAGATGGAATATTGTTTCAGTAGTTGAAAGTTAGATTTACTAAATTTAAAGAATAGTGTTCTAAAGGGTTGACATGGAATGTATCGAGCTTCGGGCTGTCGCTTCCATGTATAGACCTTCGAAATGGAATGTATCGAGCTTCGGGCTGTCGCTTTTATGAAGACATCACCGACGTAGAATGTATCGAGTTTCGGGTTGTCGTTTCCATGAAGGTATTTTGTCATAGGTTGTATCGAGTTACGGGCTGTCGCTCCCATGACAAATAAATTGATGTGTTGTAGTGGCTCGGAAGCCATCTAGAGGATGGTCGAGCTGTTGTGTGAAGTTGGTTGCTATAGGTAATCCGACCTGTTTGGTACAACTTGTTAAAAACACGAGTTGTATATGTTTGCTTTCTATGTATAGAATAGATTTACTTTAATTAATCTAGAGCTTTAAGCCTCAGTGGGCAGAAGTGATCTCCTCACTGAGTAATTCATTACTCACCCCTCTTTATTTTCCTTTTTTTCAGAAATTTTAAACAAGAGTTTTGGTGTTGATCAATTTTTCAGAAAATATATTTTTTTGGCAAATGCCAAAAAATAACATATTGTCTCTCAAGAGCGGGAGCAGGGTGTTACAATTACTCCTTTCATATGACTTGTATATATGGGAACTTACAGTCCAAAATGTGGCATATAGTATGGAAAAAAGTCACTTGTCTTGGTATGTACTGATCATGTTATTGGGGTTTAATCGGTGACTTTAAAGGAGCTAAGTTGGGTAGACCACCAAGAACCTAGTCTTCCTTCTTTGACTTTGGCAACATGTTTTTAGCGTGGTAAATGGTTGAATTACAAAGTAATGGGAACAATTTTTCGTGGGCTAGAAGAAGAGAAGATCACTATGTGAAATCTTGACAGAAGTTATAAGAACTCTTCATAGTTTCAGAATTTCCTGCATCAAATCAAGATATTTTGGAGTTTAAAGGATCAGGCCACATATCAGTAATCCTGTCCATAATCTCTTCCTAAATGTCTTACATAGGCTTATTTACATTAGATAAGAGGTTTTTAAACCAACATTTGGTTAGAGACCTATCCTTAAAGCTTTTGATGAAAGAGGTTCTCTCCTTAACTTATCAGTCTATGCAAGGATAAGGAATTGTAGAAAGGAACTTAGTTTTTGGAAAAGAAAGGTTAACATCAAATTCAAAGATAATTTCAACCGGAATCAACATTTGATTAAAGTAGAATCGGCAGATTTTCTTCTAAATTTACATGACTGGGTGAGCTTAAATTTTTGATAAAAGCAAATCAAAAGGAGGAGAGATTTTGACAACAAAAAAGTAGACAAAAATAACTTAATGAGAGTGAAAACAATTCAAAATATTTCCATGCCTCCAACAAAGCCAACATATTGAAGATCAGTCTGCTTGCTTTAAAAGATAATCAAGGAATTATTTATAGGTCAAAGGCTTCTAAACGAAGGTGGAAGCTGATTACTTTTGTAACCTCTTCACCACTTCTCCTCCATAAAACCTCTCCACTGTATTTGATGGGTTTACTCCAAGAGTCACAAGAGAGATGAATGAGAGCTCGCTGCTAAGGTATCAGAAATGAAAGTCAAGCATGAGTATTCTCTCATGCCTTCTAGTGCTCTGTGTGCTGATGGTATATGAACATTATTCTTTAAAAAAAAATTGGGATAATGTAGGTGGTAATTTCTCGGCTGAGGTGATAGAATTGTTTAAGACTGATAGTTTTATAAGGAATAAAATTTTACCTTGATTTATCTAATCCCTAAGAAAGAGAAAGTGGATCATATGTTGGATATGAGACCAATAAGCTTATGCTCCTTAATGTATAAAACCATTTCTAAAATCATTGTATTAAGACCGAAGCCTTTGCTGTCTATCTTAGTGTCTTCTAATTAGTCCATATTTGTAGAAGATAGGCTAATATATGATAATATCTCAGTAATCCAAGGGCTAAATGCTAACCTAACGATCTCTAGGGGTTTCATTGCCTTGAAACTAGACATGTCAACAGACTTTGACTGGTGGAGTGGCTTTATTTGGAGTACCTTTGTTTAGCTTTCGGCTTCTCGGAAGTTTGGGTATTATGGGTGATGAAGTATGTATCAACGATATCCTACTCAGTGTTGATAAATGGTCAAGAACACATAATCATATCTCTTCGAAGAGGGCTTCGCCAAGAGGATCTCCTATCTCCTTTCCTCTTCATCCTTTGTTCAGAAGGATGAACCCACTTGTTAAACAGAGCTAAAGAGAGAAATTATTTTTTTTGTGCTATTTAAGTAGTATTTTCCAAAATATACAAAATAGCTAAACATTTTTTATACTTATATGTTAAATTCAGAAGTTCTAAAGAATAAAATCAATGAGAACAATTTTTAATTTTTTTTGACTACTTATCTATATTTTCAAACGTTATAATTCACATGGCTATATTATGAAATCTTAATTTTATCTATTTTTCAAAAATCATACCAATAATGTTTTTATCGCCTAAAAACTGCTTTAATAACATAGTCATATATGTATAATAGGATTAGTTAAGTATGAGAGCACTAAAAGAAATGATCTAGTATACTATTTTCTTAAAATTTAAGTTGCATCAATGAGAGGTTATTTGGATATGATTCTAATAGATCAACCTTGGTGAATCCGATCGATAAGAACCCAAGAAATGGGCGGAATAATGCGAAGAACACCACAATGATGGGGGTTTATACTTGGTATTTTTTGAATTTGTTCAAGTTAGGACTCCTCACTAACTTGAACTTTTTTTCCCTCTCGAATCCTTAAAGAATGAACAGAGGTGGCTAGGGTTTTCTATGTAAGAAATACATTATTTTTTTAATCATGCTAAAAATTTACAAAAGCTGCAAAGGAACCTTATACAAGATTAATCTGCTGGAGGCCTTCTAAGAAAAATGCATACAAACTCTTAATAAGGAAAGAAAGAAAAACGCAACACTTATACAAATAAAAGACTCTGCTTGGTCCATTTAAGGCAAGTTGCTCACCACATGCGTTGGAGATTGACATACTTAAATGGCCAAACTTAAAATAAATATACTAAAAAGTTGAAGTTGATGATGGACCGCCGTTGGTACCTACAAAGTTTAAGATATTAAAATAAAGGTGTACCTAGTTGAGACGGATTAGTGGTTTACTCGATATTGTTGCATATTTAGTTGATGTGATACAATGTGCAGTTGACATGGTATGATCTATGGTCGAAGCAATACATCTTGCGGTTGAGGTGGTACAATATGTCGTCGATGGCTGGCTCGAATTAACACATAGCTGCTCAAACATGATTGACAAGTTCTTGGCTATGTTCTATGATTCCTTGATTGGTTAAACCTCTTTTCAACCATCATTCTTACTGGTACAATATGCATCGGTCATAGGCATACTTGTCTCGACCATGGGCATGATCTGGTCGAGCAATTATCGAAATACATCAAGGAATATCTTCCTGAGTACATGGTTTGACCTCTTGTACTCAGACCGTTGATAGTGAGGTTTTACTGTTCAATTCCAGTGTACTATCATAGTCATCGTAGTACACAAGGTGTTAATCCAAATGAGTGCAATTGCTAACAATCAGGATTTGATCAAATCACTCTAGTCCAAGCCAATCAGATTAAGTGAATATTCTGTGAACCTAAGTGATCAAAGTAACAAGCAAACAACTACAAGAAATAATATAAGACTAAACAAGATTAAATAGAAGCAAACAATCAAACAAAACGAGTAAATGGCATAAAACATAGCAAGATCAATAAGAGATAAACATGACCCTTGAGGAGTTGGAATAATGGATCAATGCTTCACTTAGATCTACTAGGGTAATTAACAAGCTCAATCATGATGCAATAAGTTCAAAGAAGAAGCATTTATTCTCATGACAAACTTCACAAACTGAACTACTTCAGACTTAACTCTCATCAACGAAATATAGCACATCAAGCATTAAGATTTAACCTATTCTAGACAATAAACATCCTAAACATTCAATTCCTTGAGTTGGAAATGCAAATCTTTAAAATAGCTCAGTCATGCATTTCATCAAACACCTTCTGAGTGCTAAAATGTCTCAACTCAAATATCATTTGATCATAATGAAACAAGAATTAAGAACACCAGATTAGAAGAGATCTAAGCTAATATAAATATAAGCAACCTAGAAAACTTAAGATCCACACTAATCTAACCCATTTCCTCAAGAATCCTAAGAAAACTATTCAAAATCATGATTAGATGCAAAACCCAGAAAATATAATAGATGACATGCTTAGAATGATCAAAAAGAGATGAATAAGATTAACTTAGACAGAAAATGCATCAACAATAACATAAAAGGATGATGTGAAGATCCAAATGTGAGTACAAGAGAGAAAGAGAGAAAGTTATTAGTCTTTTTGGCAAAAGTAGTAATAATATGTGGACTAAGCGTTTTTTCTGACTTAAGAGAGGTATTTATACATTTATTAATATAACTGTAAAAGAGTCAACTAAAAAAAATCAATAAAAATTACAGAAGTGTCCAACCGTACCATGTTGGTTGAGTTCAGTGGCGAGTTAGGTAGTCCTATGGAAATGGCTCCTTTTGATACCCAACTCGATCAAACATGTCAAGTGCAACCTCGAGCTAGGTAATATGGGGAAGGATGGTTCCTTATAATACCCAACTTGACCACGTATGTCGAGTGCAACCTCGAGTTGTGTGATTGAGTTGCATTCCTGCTTCCATTCAGCTATAAATTGCATATCCTATCCAAGCTTGTCATGTTGTTTCACTCTTAGTCCAAAATGGTCTCCAAAGCGTCTAAATCTGCGTGTTCAAAACTCCAAATGCAAAGATTTATGCAATGCTAATGCAAGAATACAAAATATGCAAATGTGAACATAAATCTCTAAATGGTATGCACAAGTGATGAAATCATGCCGAAATAGTGACAAATGAAAGCCTAAAACTAGTTGAAATGCACATATATCAACTCTCCCAAAGTTAGTATTTACTTGCCTTCAAGCAAAAAGACAGGAATAAGCATGGAGAAAAGGTTTAAAAACACGAATATTTGACTTGAAAGAATTAACTTATTAAAACAAAATCAGTGATCCACATATTAACCGTTATCTTTTTGGAAAGACGTCTATATACTTGCATCCAAACTTAGCATCTTATCACCCTAATACCTAAGCCGATATTTAAAACCACAATCTGATTCTTTATTTTTAGTGGTGAGGGTTTCAAAAAAGACTATCAATTAAGGATCATGTGATCCGACTTCCTTGAACTTAACATGATTTTTTCTATGTATTCTCATTTCATTTCTTCGTCTTTTCTTTTTTTAGCTTAGTTTTGTGCATGCCCATTTTCTCTTAAGGATCTACAGTTCTCAGAAGTTTGTTTCATGTCCATTTTAAGGATCTATACACGTGAAAGGGTTGCTTCATGTCCTCTTCTCCAAATCTCAATGAGACACAAAGGTGTATGGGTTTACGCACATCCCTGATTCAGTTTGAGAATCATCATTGGGCTCAAATGTAAGAAAAGTTCATTACTTGGTTTTTCATGTTAAGAACAATGAAGAAAAACATGCAATGCATCTCAAGCCCCTAAATCAACATCTTAAGTTTAATTAGAAGGAATCAAATCAGGCTCCTTCAAGACACAACTCAAGCATAGGTACCCCATGTGAATTATGTACCCATCAGCTTTCTAACGGGAAAAACTTCCATTTAGAAAGTTCACAATGGCCAATGGCTGTCAATCTAACAAGATTGTTTATCCTTAGCAAGGTAATTCCCAAAAACATGAATGGAGATGCATCAATCCTAAATGTAATGCAACTAGACTCAATCCTAAATGAATGCAAAATACATGAATACTCTGTTTTTGTAGGATTATTTTTAATAGTTTTCAAGCTTTTATGGGTTTTCTATGCCTTAGATGATATGCTATGTATAACTCAAGTATACATAATTTGAAGCTAAGAACGTAGAAAACATGGTTAAACACCTCTGAAACCCTCCCTCAAACTCAAAATTACATAGTCCTTGTGAAATAAAAACTCAAAGAAAGGTCCAAGATCAACAAGAAGCAAAGCAAATATTCAATGATATTTATAGTGAATGGTTCGAGTTGTTACCTTAGTGAGGTGATATACACTGTAATTTACCACATTTCATGCATCTTTTACATAATTTAGGTTGTATATTCATTCACTTTAATTTGTAGTTTGCATTATATTTGCATCATTGAAGTCTAGAGTTAAGAGTTTGCATATTTTACTTGAGTAATTTTCCAGAAAGTGGACTTAGAGCTTTGGTGAGCAAGGATGGAGCAGGAATGGAGCATAGAATGGCATGAGGAACATGAGGAAAGGAGCAAGGGAATTGGAGCTAAGTAAGGAAACTAGCTTGGACCAGCCGGATTGCGGCTAGATCAATTCAAGTTGCAGCCCGCGATCAGCATTGCAGCGGTCGCGACATGAAGCCGCATCCGGATGATGAAGATCGCAACCCCACCAGCTATAGTTGCGGCCTACGATCTGTTATGCAGCGGCTATAACACGAAGCTTCACTCCAACGATAAAGATCGCGGCCGAACAGGCCTGACTCGCGGTCTGTGGATCCGATCCAGTTTGTCCCTAGTCGATCCAACTTGTTTTAGGGTTTTTAGCTGCTAGTATCAAAAGGCTGGGACCTTTGTCTCAAGAACAACACATTATTTCTTTCACTTATTTGGCAAGAACTTGAATTTTTATCCATTGGTTACTTTGTTAGGGATTTGGAGAAGACTTTGGAGTTTTTTTTATGGATCAATGAACATTTGCTAGCTTCATTACCCCAACTAGAGTTTCTTCTTATCCTCTTCTCTATCTATTTTTATCTTATTAACCATGTTTGGAATTTGCTTTGATTTGTGCTTGAATATGTGTGAATAGTCATTTAATGGATTGAATGTTAGGTAGATCTAGGTGTTTGATGATAGGTTCTTGTTGTTAGGGTTGCTAGATCAATAAATCCTCCACTTAAGGTGTGCTTAATGTTATATTTAGTCTGATCAACTAGTAACTTTGATGGAAGGGATATATCGCCCAGAGATGTTCGATAAAATGCTGGAAAGAATCTTTTTGTGGATTTTCCTTCCCTAGCCAGCGAGAGCTGAGTGTTAGGGTGGAAAATTGTCTTAGTGAACTAGGTTTTAATGCTTTTTAAGCCTTAAGTTGAAAAATAAGAGTTTAGTCTCCATTTTGCTTGCAAAGGGGTTGATGCCACGAGAGTGGATTAGCCTAGATTGAATGCATTAGCCTAAGATGGTTCTTGTGTTAGAACCCTCTAATCCCCTGAATTTATTGTCATCTTCTAGATCGGATTGCCTAACCTTAGATCCATTGGCTTTATCATTGGAATCTTAATTGTTTTTATTTGCTTTGCTTTCATTTAGATTGTTAGTATATTAGTTTACAAAAAACCTTATATGTTGCTCTAACTTGAGTCGATTTCTTGGAACCGGACCGTGTTAGTTCTTTACTCCGTGTGGATTCGGACCACAAGTGCTACAATCTCACGATTGTTCACATTTGTTCTATTCATTTGGTTGTTACGCAAGCGAGACATCAAAATGGCGCTGTTGTTGGGGAGTTTATGCAACTAGCCTTTTTAGTTTGGATAGACTTCTGACTACAATTTTTTATTTTCTTTGTTACTTACATTTCTCTTGTTATTTTCTTTGCTCTCTTGTAGGTGTATGCAAACTGGAAGCCACTCATGACAATAACATTAGTTTAGATTTATTTTAGTTTGAAAGAGAGTGTACGAGAATCGCTAGAGAGCATCGAGCCAAGGAATGAGAGGACCATATATCTCGTTTGGGTTGGCTGACCAGACCAGTGAGCAGCCCGAGGTTGCTCATCACAACAAAGGCGACAATGGGATTGGGGCACCACCAATTCCTACGTCATATGGACCGCATGAGGAAAATTGATTGGAGCTTTTGACGAGCCCAATCTGCCAAAAGTTAGCTAGGGATTCCTATCCTTCTATCCACACTCATAACTTTGAGGTGAAGTCTAGCTTCATCAATATAGTTCAGAACCATAGGTACAATAGACTACCATTGGAAGATGCTGTCAATCACCTAGATTAATTCTAGAGATTGTACAGAACCGTGAGGATTAATGGTGTTCCTAAGGACACCGTAAAAATGATCTTGTTCCCATTCTCTTAGGGGAAAAATGCCTCTCAATGGGAAAAGAATATTCCATCAGACTTAGTCTCCACCTGGGAGAATATGAAAAGAGAATTTGTAACCAAGATTTCCCTTAGCAAAGGACAACCAAACTGAGAAATGATATTGCAAACTTCAAGCAAGGCAGATTGGAGAGGTTGCATAAAGCTTGGGAAATGTTGAAAAGCTACACTATGAGTTTCCCTCATCATGGTGTGTCTAGGGAAAATCTGCTGAGTAGTTTTGATTGAGGAGTGAATGAGACAGTCTGACGAGCACTCGATACATCAAGTAATGGCTGCTTCGCCAATCTAAAAGACACACAAGGAGAGCAACTGGTGGAGAATCTTGCTCAGAATAATGCATGTTATGGGAGAGATTACGATTGAACAACCTGAGAACCAAGAATTAGGGAGTAGAAGATTAAGAAGCTGAGTGATAAGATTGACAAGCTTGGTAAAAGCTTCCTTGTTAGGCAAAAGACAATCAATTATGTTGGTGAGGTTGATATGGGACAACCAAGTAACAATGGCCAAGATGAAGAATTTGTGGGTTGTGAAGAGATGCTAGAGGAGGTGAACTTTGTGGGGAACAATGGAAACTACCAAGGAAAAATGGAACAACAATCTTTCCTACCAGGGTAACAATGCGGAGAACCCACAAGACCAGTCTACCTTCCGAAGCCACCTCACTGGCAACAAAACCAACATAAGAGTAATGGTAACCAAGTACAAGGAAGCAACCAGCAGCCATATGTCGAGCAACCTTATCAAGGGAACAACCAGCAATCCTATCAGCACAAGAGCTCCACTCCACCATCTTAGGACCCAAAGGTTAAGAGTATGCTATCTCAGCTGACTCACCTCAACGCGAAGGGTCAGTTGGACATAAACCAAAAATTTGATGAAGGGACACTAAGTACAATGAGCTTCAAGGAAAGATCAATGGTGTAGCTTCTCAAGTTAAATCTCTTGAAAACCAAATGACACAAATGGCTTCCACAAGCCAAAGACCTACATGAAAACTTTCCAGGAAATTCGAGAAAAACTCAAGAGAGCATTGTAATGTAGTCCTCGACGATGATGACAAGGACCTAGTGTTTAAGGAAATCGCTAGACTGCTCTTTGGATTGATTTGGAGACAAAGTTCGAGGAGAAATTTGTCACTAAAGCCAAGGCAGTTACAAAGGAGGAGCCAACATTTGGGAAAGAGATTCTAGTGGAAAATGGAGATGGGTATATGGAGTTGGTGACCCTAGTTACGAAGGAAGAGTTTGCAATATCTCAGGCTTAGAGAACAGAAAACGAGCTTAAGGTCCTCTTCTATGGAGCATCCGAAAGAGATAGAGCATTGGTTGACCTGGAGCTAGGATGCAAAGCTGGAAAAGAAGAACCTATTGGAGTCGAGGGCGTAAGTAAGATGCTTGCAGACCACGGTCCAAGCCCTCGTGGCCGTAATGCAGACAAGCCTCCTCCTTACGTTCCTCCAATTTCTTTCTGGTGATGATTCCTTACTAAGACACAAAATAGGGTATTATCTCTGTTCATAGCCAACATGTGCAAAATAGGAGTCCTTCTACCTCAGATGTAAAACTTGCATGGCATTTCCGAACAAGTGAGGTTCTTGAAGAATGCTTTGGTAAACCAGAAAACGGTTGATGAGATACTAAACCAAAAGGGATATCTCGACCCTGCACCACGGGATGCCAAGACTCTGCCCAAAGAAGGAGCTCAAGGTACTTTCATTGTGGCTTGCACACTTGGTGAATTAAAATTTGATGATGCCTTGTGTGATTCTTGAGCAAGTCTAAACGTGATTTCCTATGAGCTAGTGAAACTGCTTGGTGTTGAGAAGATGAGGCAAAACACCACTAAGATCTTGTTTGGAGACGCCTCATCCAAACTCCTGGCTCGTAAGCTTGTGCACTGTCCTCTCAAAATAGGGAAGTGTATTGTTCAAACAAATTTTACAGTTGTGGAGATGGAACCCGAATATAAAGTTCCCTTGATCTTGGGTAGATCTTTCCTTAGCACAGTTGGAGCTAGGATTAACGTCAATAAAAAAGAGGATTTGTTGGAAAAAGTGAGTAGACCAACCACTTACCTCATTCAGGCCTCACAGATTAGCCTTTGCAGAGTTATTCGGTACACCAGAGATGTTACCAAGGCTGATCTTGCATTCACGTGGATGAAAGACCCGGACGCCTGTGCGTCTAAGAGATGTCTCAAAGAATGAAGAACATCCTAATAAGTCAAGCTAGCGATTTGAAATAAGCGCATTTGGGAGGCAATCACATTGTATCCTTGTACATATTCTTATTTTCTTTATGCATTTTTCATTTGATCTTTGTTTAGATAAGTTTTTAGTAGTTTTAGACACATGTTTATGAGCTTAATAGAAGGAGTTTAATTTCACAACAAGATCACAAGAGATAGAAATTGAGGAATGAATCAAGGAATGAGAGAAATAAACCTGACGAATTACAGGCATACCATCACCACTCACACACAGCGATGTGAGTCCTCACGCCTGTAACATGGAGGAGCATTTGATGCAACCAGTCGCGGCCAAACTATTTCATGGATCAAGCCGTGACCACACCCCTCTTGGCCGCGACATGAACCACATTGTAGAGACGTAAAGACTCGAGGCACTTCAACACGACTCGCAGGCCTCAAGTCCACCAAGTTTGACCGATCCACCCTATCCAAGGTAAGTGGGCCCGCCTCTCATCTCTCTCACTTGGACCACATAAACATATCATTCCTCTCTCACTCTCTTCAAACTCAGATTCCCACTCTCACAAGCACTCTCCCATTCTCTCTTCACCATTCTTAAATTTCTTACTTCATTCACCATAAATCTTTGTTTATTTTACTCAAGTTTCTCAACATCTTAGCATCTTCATCAAGTATCAATGTATGAACTTCTAAACCCTCATTTCCGTGGAAGCTCAAGAATTTTGAATTTGAGAATTGTCATGGTTGGAGAATTTTTGTTGATTTCTTTGAAGATTTAGCTTGGTTTGTGCTAGGTATAGTTTTGTAACTTGAGTTGAGCTTGGATTTGCAAGATTTATGGTTGAATGTGATATTTCCATGAAGTTGGAATTTGAGGTGTGAATAATGACAAAATTTCACTTTGGAGTTTGAGAATTGTGTTGATCTTAAGTGCTTTATACTCATATGGAACTCTTAATTGCTTTGATAAGGCTTAAGTTGGTAGAGCATTAACGAATTCCCTTTCCTCACTTGTTTCTTGATTTGTGCTTATAGGTTCCAATATAGATTATTGAATCTTAATTTCTCCATGTGTCTTGGTTATTGATGAGTTGAATTGCCTTGTTTTCCTAGGAAAATTGTATAATTCCCCCTCCCAATTTTGGAGACAATGTGTTATTAAATGACAAAAATAATATTTTATTAATTAAGTATGATAATGGTCCCAAAATCTTACATAAATTTATTTAAATAAAAATGTTCAGAAAATAGAAGAAATTAACTTTAAAGGAAAACGTCATTTGGAAAAATTAAATAAAACAGAAACAAAAAGTTCAATAACTTGGGAGACTCAAACCCGCTACTCATGACCCTTGATCTGATCTAGAAAAAGGGAAAAATGAGGGATGAGTATAAAATACTTAGTGAAGAGATCACTTCCGCCCATTGAGGCTTAAAGTTCTAGCCAAATTAAAGCAAATCTATCCTACCACATAAAGTAAACATATACAACTCGTGTTTTTCAACAAGTTGTACCAAACATGTCAGTCCGCCGTAGCAGCGAACTCTACACATAATGGCCCACCACCCTCTAGATGGTCTAAGGCACTTGTTTGGGAGACCACGGCCGAGAGCTCGATCCTCCCTAGCTCGTCAGCGGTTTTTGGGCTGAAGCTATCCCGTTGGCCCACTTCAGACCATCTGTCTCTTTTTCGCAAAAATGCCGGCCCGTAACCAAAGTTGAATTCCGCGTCACCGCTCTTTAAGAGACAGCTCAACATACTCTAAATACTCTAAATATACTCAAAATCTTAATTACTCTCAACCATATTTTATATCACAAATATCATTAATATTCAAATATATTTAATTATTATATAATATTCAGGCAACTATCCTAATAACAAGCAAACACAAAAGTTCTAAAGTTAATAATATAATAATAATTATTATTTATCAACTTATTTATATTTATAAAAATATTTAAATTTATACTTATACTTATATTTCTATTTATACTTAATAAATTACTATAATAATTATTTTATTAATAGAATAAATTAACTTTAATTAAACTAAAAATGAAAGACTCGCATATCACGTCCTCACCTTGATTGACCGGTGCACAGATCAAAAAACGCAGGAAAAATATGTTGAAACACAAGACCTAGCAGCTACCTTCGTAAAAAAGTAACAGACAAAATTTAGGATTCTTATTTCAGATCAAGAGTGGTTACTTGCGGGACAAGCCACACAATTTTTGAACAGATCTTACCTTGATCTGAAGGTCCGATGGTCTCGTTGGCTTCCTGGATATGTCCTCTATCCAGAGCCAACAAGTTCCTAGCCCTTCTTACTCAGATGGTAACAGAAAACAACCCTAAAGATGCCAAGTCGAACACAGATTCATAAGCAGAAATCCAGTGTTTCACTAACTGAAACAGAAACTGACTCAACATCATACATTAAACAGATCGTATCTTCTTGAATACGATTCCGATTTGGATTCCATTTTCGGCTATGAATTCTTGAGAGAATGAGATTTCCAAATCTATATAGATCACTGTCATAGGATCAGTGGTCACATAGTTAAAAAATTCCCGAAAGTAAGCCAATTGGACATGTTTCTGAAACAGCAAAAAGTTCAGTCGCCTTACCTTAAACTGATCGTAACTTTCTCAATATAGCTCCTATTGGCAAGCGGTTTGCGGCTACGGATTCTTTAGGGAATGAGATTTCCAAGCATATGAAAAACACAAATAACGGATAAGTAAGTAAAAAGTTATTGACCCCGAAACTAAGCTGTCCGGACTGGATTCCTTACCAGTTTGTAGCTTCTGATGCTGGATCAGCATAATTCGAAAGCATAAAGAGTGACTTAGGTGATCGAGTTTGCAGATGGGAGAAGGTAAAGAGATGAATCGGTGATGAGATTAGTCGGTTTTATAGGAGGCGTGACTTGATCTTAGCGTTAAGTTGGTACCCTTATCTTCGCCAAGAAATCCTCTTTCCATTCAAATTTGAATCTCATTCTCTTACTGGGCCTTATAGGCTACGAATTTAACCCAAAAAAATATATTCATATATGGGTCTCACAATTCTCCCCCACTTCTTGGAATTCGTCCTCGAATTCTTTATTCTCGGCTCTTGTCCTTTAGGAAGAACTCTGAGTAATCCTCTCGCATTTTCTTCTCTGACTCCCATGTTAACTCTTGGATTCCATCTCTCTCCCATTTATCTGAATAGTTCTACTCTTTTTGTTCTTGGGTTCCCCCTCTCTTCCGTTTACCACTGCTACCGGTTTTCTTCTCACCGTTAAATTATGTTCTAAGTCTTCTGGTGGTTGAGAGACAATGAGCTATGGCTTTAATACCACTTATAACGCCCTGACTGTCACCTGAATGGGCCCCATGTCCTCTTGGGGACCATGTGAGTGAGGACAAAACACGGGGAAAAATCATGTGGTGATTTGTAGGGTCGGTAAACAAGTCTTTAAAGCCTCCCAGACATAGCGTACCGACTTGTCGACCGGTAAGGTGAGCCTACGGGCCCGAAGAGGACGTGGGGCCCATTAAGGTGACGGTCGGGGTGTTATAAGTTGAGTTTTTGTTCTCACATTATGACAAATGCTTTGAAACTCCTTTTCATCTTACTTGGAATACTAATCTTACGCGTTTAAGAAAAACGGTTTTCCTTTCATTGCATTGAAATTTCCTTGTGCTTCATAGAGTTAATGAGTCATTTAAAGAAAATATTGATGCTTTGAAACACCACATATTGATTGCAATTTTTTCCTGAGCTATTAGCCTAACTTTGAAAATTGTGGCAATGTACAGGAACAATTCTGCCAAGGAACTCCAACCCCGTGCATTGCGCTAAGACTTTGATGTGGAGGAAAAGAGATGCAGACGGATCCTCTGGAAAACACTATCATGTGGAGTACGACCAGGTTCCTAGGGTGACGCTCCAAGACCCACTACTCGAGAGCATGGGTTTAGAAGATGACGTGGGGAAGATAATTGACAACATGGGACTTTCTAAGTTCTTCCGCACCCACTGGATGATGCACCCAATACTAGCACGCTACTTCTTCTACTCGATTCAACTTGTCTATGAGGATCAGAATACCCACACCTAGATGGAATATACCTAGTTTATGGTGTGCCCACCAAAAGAATTCCGAGTGAGTATCCGGGAAATCTGCGAGATATGCCAATTCCATATGGATAGAGGTGGATTTCAGAGAGTGTCAATCGATATAGGAGTTCCAGAACCTCATAAGAAGGGTGATGTAGAATGGGCACCAAGAGCGAAGCTGATAAGACACCCAAAAATCAAAATTATCACAAAATTTATATCGGACATTCTTTATTGCTAAGGAGGAGTATCAGGGGAAAGCCTAACACAAAGCAGGTTATACCTCCTTTTCAAGGGGCTACAGCCGTTCTTGGGAGAAGATGATGGAACCCCTCTATTTTGGGATCGACCTTGGGATCACGTTAACTTGGGGTGCATCTTCACACAAACACTGTTTGACATGAGGAGAGAGTCTAGAGGTATAACTGAAGAACACTGCCAGCTAGGAGGGTTCTTGGAGCCGATTTTCATCAAGAGAGGATATGGGATGTGTGAATCCATAGGAACCGCTACCAGTTTCTTCGGCCTACCTTCCTACATTGAATATAACCTCTTTCAGACCTGTTCCGCTCAAAATTGATTCCTATATGGATACACTAACCGAGATGACCAATTTCAATACATCCCTCTCCTGCACCAAGACAAGACAAACCTTCAATCTCCAGATAACATCAGCTTCGAGAGACCCATGAGCCAAGCGAGAACGCTGGAAAATTGTCCATGACGTCATGGAAATTTAAAGAAATGCTTAGCTCTTTAGGATTCATATTCGACGAGGAGGAACAGGTATACCGTGATCATAATCAAGTATCAAGCTTCCAAGTTTTGTATATATGTTTACAGTTTTTTATCTTGTATTTTGTGTCACCTTTTTTTTGGATTTTTTTTTCATTGGGAGGGTGAGAAGTATGCCCAGGGGAGAGGGCATGTATTGACATTGCTTTTAGTTGTTTTGTTTTCCTCATTTTAGTATTGTATTGTCCATAGTTGTGCATATTTTACTTAGCATCTTGCTTGGAAAATATTTTTAGAAAAAAGAGAAATACAAAAACTAAGCATTTAGTTTCTCTTGCATTGCACATTTGTCTAAATGCATCTAGGATTGCATTTGCATTGGCAAATATGAAGGTTTCACGCCATTAAACATGTTGTTTCACTTGGTTAGTTGCATCCGAGTTTGCTTGAAATGTAAGGTTGATCCATGCTTTGAATTCTGAGATTTGCATTCATTCCTTAGCTGAAGCTTGTTTAGACTTGAAGTCATTCCTTATCTTAGTAGAACCTAACCTGAATTTGTAATTATCATGTTATGATGGATTGGAACATGGGTACATACACATACTTGAGTTTCCTTTTATCTTTGTACCATGCTTGTTGACCCAAGTAGCGTCTCCCATCATTAGAACAGTTCCCTTACCCAAACCTAAATTTCTTTCTTGCAATTGTTAATCGATGAGTGTGTGAGGCCTTCTTTTAGGATGAGTTTGGTAGAAAGTATTAGGTTTGACCCGACAATAATGGTGTCTCATGTAGTTCTAGCTCAAGATATCTGACATAGATAAGACTAGGTGAGAAACCAAATCTAGGCTTGGGAACTTGCTTTGAGCTGAAAAGAGTAAATGTGAAAAATACCAAAAAAGAAAAGAGAGAAATGGTCAAAAGGATTCTTGGGAGAGAAAGAGTACAAAATAAAAGGATTGGATAAGTCAAGTAAGTTGGTTTTGGTAGATTGCAAATGGCTAAGTGGTTTGAGCAAAGAAAAAGAGGAACAGAAACCGATTGAGTCCAACCACAATTTATAATAGAGACCTAACCCGCTAGACAACATAAGTGTTCTGAAAAACCCCTCTCTTTAGAATAAGATGAGGAAAAAGGATTGAAGAAGGATGAATCTAAAATTTCGGCCTGCGAACTACCATGCAGCAGTGAGATCCAAGGAGCTTTTCTTTGATGCGATCGTGGCGAGACACGTCCAAGTCGCGGCCTACGATCAGCATCACAGCGGCCATGACACAAAGCCTCATATGGACGATGAAGATCGCAGACGAACCAGATCTAGTCATGGCCAACGATCCGTGATGCAGCGGCCACGACATGAAGTTTCACTCCAACAAACAAGATCACGGCCGCACCGGCCTGACTCGATGTATGCAATCCATGCACCCGTGGCCTTGACACGTGATGAAAACTACTTAATTCTACCTATCTTTTTTGGATTCGATCTGGTTTATCCCGTGTCAATCCAACTCATTTTAGGGTTTTTAACTACTAGTATTTAAAGGCTATGAACTTTGGCGCCAAAGAACAACACATCATTTCTTTCACTCATTTGGCAAAATTTTGTATCTTTATCTATTAGTTATATATTTAAGGATTTGGAAAAGACTATGGAGTTATTCTATGGAACAATGAACATTTGCTTGCTTAATTCTCCTAATAAGAGTTTCTTCTTATCATCTTCTATATTTGTATTTATCATATTTGTGCTTATCATCTACTCTCACAAATTGTCTAACTTTCTAGTTATTGAGTCATGTGCTTCTCACCACTTGTTTAGTAACCTTAAGTTGATAGAGAACGTTGAACAAGCACTTATATTGTCACAAACCGTCTAACTCTTTTGTTATTGACCCATGTGCTTTTCACCACTTGATTAGTAATCTTAAGTTGATATAGAACGTTGAACTAGCACTTATACTATCACAAACCGTCTAACTCTCTTGTGATTTACTCACATCCTTCTAACCACTTGTTGAGTGCCTTAAGTTGATAGAGAACATTGAACTAACACTTATACTCTCACAACCCGTCTAACTCTCTTGTTATTGACTCATATGCTTCTCACCACTTGTTTAGTAAACTTAACTTAATAGAGAATGTTTAAGTAGCACTTATTATTGTGATAAACCGTTTAACTCTCTTATCATTAACTTATGTGCTTCTCACTACTTGTTCAATAACCTTAAGTTGATAGAAAACGTTGAACTAGAACTTATACTTTCATAAACCATCTAACTCTCTTGTTATTGACTATATGCTTCTCACCACTTTTTTAGTAATCGTATGTTGATAGAGAACATTGAAGTCTTACTTATACTCTCACAAACCGTCTAATTCTCTTGTATTGACTTCACGTGCTTCTCACCACTTGTTTAGAAACCTAAAGTTGATAGCGAACATTGAACTAGCACTTATACCCTCACAAACCGTCTAACTCTCTTGTTATTGCCTCATGTGCTTCTCATCACTTGTTTACTAAACTAAACTTGATAGAAAATGTTTAAGTAGAAGTTAGTACTGTCACAAACCGTCTAACTTTCTAGTTATTGACTGATGTCGTTCTCACCACTTGTTTAGTAAACTGAACTTAATAGAGAACGTTTAGGTAGCACTAACTACTCTCACAGACCGTCTAACTCTCTTATTATAGACTCATGTGCTTCTCACCAATTGTTTAGTAGCCTTAAGTTAATAGAGAGCGTTGAACTAGCACTAATACTCTCACAAACCGTCTACTTCTCATGTTATTGACTTATGTGCTTCTCACCACTTGTTTAGTAACATTAAGTTGATAGAGAAAGTTGAACTATCACTTATACTCTCACCAACCGTCTAACTCTCTTGTTATTGACTCATGTGCTTCTCACCACTTGTTTAGTAAATTTAACTTGATAGAGAACATTTAAATAGTACTTACTACTCTCACAAACCGCCTAACTTTCGTGTTATTGACTCACGTGCTTTTCACCACTTGCTTAGTAACCTTAAGTTGATAGAGAACGTTCAAATAACACTTATACTCTCACAAACCGTCTACCTCTCTTGTTATTGACATATGTGCTTCTCACCACTTGTTTAGTAACCTTAAGTTGATAGAGAACTTGAACTAGCTTTTATACTCTCATTAGCCGCCTAACTCTCTTGTTATTGACTCATGTGCTTCTCACCATTTGTTTAGTAATATTTAGTTGACAAAGAACGATTAAATAGCACGTATAGTCTCACAAAACGTCTAACTTTTTTGTTATAGACTCATGTGCTTCTCACCATTTGTTTAATAACCTTGAGTTAATAGAGAAAGTTGAACCAACACTTAAACTCTTACAAACCGTCTAGCTCTCTTGTTATTGAATTATGTGCTTCTCACGACTTGTTAGTAACCTTAAGTTAATACTGAACGCTGAAGTAGAACTTATACTCAGACGAACTGTCTAAGTGTCTTGTTATCGAATCATGTGCTTCTCACCACTTGTTTCGTTAACTTAACTTGTTAGAGAACGTTTAAGTAGCACTTACTACTCTCACAAACCGTCTAACTCTCTTGTTATTGACTCATGTACTTCTCACCACTTGCTTAGTAACCTAAAGTTGATAGAGAACATTGAACTAGCACTTATACTTTCATTAACCATCTAACTCTCTTGTTATTGACTTATATGCTTCTCATAACTTTTTTAGTAACCTTATGATGATAGAGAACACTTAAGTATTACTTGTACTTTCACAAAACCGTCTAATTCTCTTGTATTGACTCACGTGCTTCTCACCACTTATTTAGTAACCTTAAGCTGATAGAGAACGTTGAACTAGCACTTATTCTCTTAGAAACCGTCTAACTCTCTTGTTATTGACTCATGTGGCTCTCATCACTTGTTTAGTAAACTTAAGTTGATAGAGACTATTTAAGTAGAACTTACTACTCTCACAAACCGTCTATCTCTCTTGTTATGGACTCATGTGCTTCTCACCACTTGTAGAGTAACGTTCAGCTGATAGAGAACATTAAACTAGCACTTATACTCTCACAAACCGTCTAACTTTCTAGTTATTGACTCATGTGCTTTTCACCACTTGTTTAGTAAACTTACGTTGATAGAGAACATTGAACTAGCACTTATACTCTCACAAACCCTCTAACTCTCTTGTTATTGACTTACGTGCTTCTCACCACTGGTTTAGTAACCTTAAGTTGATACAAAACGCTGAACTATAACTTATACTCTCACAAACTGTCTTACTCTCTTGTTATTGACTGATGTGATTCTCGCCATTTATTTAGTAAACTTTACTTAATAGAGAAAATTTTGGTAGCACCAACTACTCTCACAAACCGTCTAACTCTCTTGTTTGTGACTCATGTGCTTCTAACCACGTGTTTAGTAACCTTTGGTTGGGAGAAAGTTGAACTAGCACTTATACTCTAACAAACCGTCCAACTCTCTTGTTATTGACTTATGTGCATCTCACCACTTGTTTAGTAACCTTGAGTTGATAGAGAACGTTGAACTAGTACTCATACTCTCACAAACCGTCTTACTTTATAGTTATTGAGTCATGTGCTTCTCCCCACTTTTTTAGTAAACTTAACATGATAGAGAACGTTTAAGTAGCACTTACTACTCTTACAAACCGTCTAGCTCTCTTGTTATTGACTCATGTGCTTTTCACCACTTGTTTAGTAACCTTAAGTTGATATAGAATGTTGAACTACAATTTATACTATCACAAACCATCTATCTCTCTTGTGGTTGACTCACATACTTCTCACCACTTGTTTCGTAACCTTAAGTTGATAGAGAACGTTGAACTAGCAGTTTTACTCTCATAACCCGTTTAACTCTCTAGTTATTGACTCATATGCTTTTCACCACTTGTTTAGTAAACTTAATTTGATAGAGAACTATTAAGTAGCACTTACTATTATAAACCGTCTAGTTCTCTTGTTATTGACTCATGTGCTTCTCACCACTTGTTTAGTAACCTTAAGTTGATATAGAACGTTGAACTAGAATTTATACTATCACAAACCATCTAACTCACTTGTGATTGACTCACATACTTCTCACCACTTGTTTAGTAACCTTATGTTGATAGAGAACGTTGAACTAGCACTTTTACTCTCATAACCCGTTTAACTCTCTAGTTATTGACTCATATGCTTTTCACCACTTCTTTAGTAAACTTAACTTGATAGAGAACTATTAAGTAGCATTTACTATTATAAACTGTCTAGTTCTCTTGTTATTGACTCATGTGCTTCTCACCACTTGTTGAGTAACCTTAAGCTGATAGAGAACGTTGAACTAGCACTTATTCTCTCACAAACTGTCTAACCCTCTTGTTATTGACTCATGTGCTACTCATCACTTGTTTAGTAACCTAAACTTGATATAGAACGTTTAAGTTGAACTTACTACTCTCACAAACCGTCTAACTTTCTAGTTATTGACTAATGTTGTTTTCACCACTTGTTTAGTAAACTTATCCTGATAGAGAACATTGAACTAGCACTTCTATTATCACAAGCTGTCTAACTCTCTTGTTATTGACTCATGTGCTTCTCCCCACTTCTTTAGTAAACTTACCATAATAGAGAACGTTTAAGTAGAACTTACTACACTCAAAAACCGTCTAACTCTCTTGTTATTGGCTTATATGCTTCTCACCACTTGTTTAGTAACCTTAAGTTGATAGAGAACATTGAACTATCCCTTTTACTCTCACAAACCATCTAACTCTCTTGTTATTAACCTATGTGCTTCTCACCACTTGTTTAGTAACCTTAATTTGATAGAGAATGTTGAACTAGCTCTTATACTCTCATAAACCACTTAACTTTCTTGTTATTGATTCATGTGCTTCTTACCATTTGTTTAGTAATATTAAGTTGATAAAGAACGTTGAACTAGCACGTATACTCTCACAAACCATCTAACTCTCTTGTTACAGACTCATGTGCTGCGCACCATTTTTTTAGTAACCTTAAGTGAATAGAGAAAGTTGAACTGGCACTTACACTCTAACAATCCGTCTGAACTATCTTGTTATTAAATTATATGCTTCTAAGCACTTTTTTACTAACCTTAAGTTAATATTGAACACTGAACTAGAACTTATACTCTCACGAAGTGTCTAACTGTCTTGTTATTGAATCATGTGCTTCTCACAACTTGGTTCGTAAACTTAAAATGTTATAGAACGTTTAAGTAGCACTTACTACTCTCACAAACCGTCTAACTCTGTTGTTATTGACTTATGTTTTTCTCGCCACTTGTTTAATAACCTTAAGTTGATAGAGAACATTGAACTAACACTTATACTCCCCAAAACCGTTTAACTCTCTTGTTATTGACTTATGTGCTTCTCACCACTTGTTTAGTAACCTTAAGTTGATAGAGAACATTGAACAGGCACTCATATTGTCATAAACCATCCAACTCTCTTTTTATGAACATTGAACTAGCAATTATACTCTCATAACCGTCTAACTCTCTTGTTATTGACGTATATGCATCTCACCATTTGTTTAGTAAATTTAACTTGATAGAGAACATTTTAACTAGCACTTACTACTCTCACAAACCGTATATCTCTCTTGTTATTGACTCATGTGCTTCTCACCACTTGTTGAGTAACCTTAAGTTGATAAAGAATGTTGAACTAGCATTTATACATTCATAAACCATCTAAATCTCTTGTTATTGGCTTATATGCTTCTCACAACTTTTTTAGTAACCTTATGTTGATAGAGAACATTCAAGTATTACTTGTACTCTCACAAACCGTCTAATTCTCTTCTATTGACTCATGTGTTTCTCATCACTTATTTAGTAACCTTAAGTTGATAAAGAACGTTGAACTAGCACTTATACTCTCACAAACCGTCTAACTCTCTCGTTATTGACTCATGAGGTTCTTATCACTTTTTTAGTAAACTTAACTTGATATAGAACGTTTAAGTAGAACTTACTACTCACAGAAACATTCTATCTTTCTAATTTTTGACTCATGTGGTTCTCACCACCTGTTTAGTAAACTTAACTTGATAGAGAACTTTTAGGTAGCACTTACTACTCTTAAAGACTGTCTAAGTCTCTTGTTATAGAGTTATATGATTCTCACCACTTGTCTAACTGTATTGTTATTCAATCTTGTGTTTCTCACCACTTGTTTCGTAAACTTAATTTGATAGAGAACGTTTAAGTAGCACTTACTACTCTCACAAACTGTCTAACTCTCTAGTTATTCACTCATGTGCTTCTTACCACTTGTTAAGTAACCTTAAAATGATATAGAACATTGAATTAGCACTTGTACTCTCACAAACCGCCTAACTCTCTTGTTATTTATTTATGGGGTTCCCACCAATTTTAGTAACCTTAAGTTGATATAGAACGTTGAACTAGCATTTATACTATCACGAACCGTCTAACTCTCTTGTGTTTGACTCATATGCTTCTCACCACTTGTTTAGTAACCTTAAGTGTAAAGAGACCATTGAACTAGCACTTATACTCTCACAACCTGTCTAACTCTCTTGTTATTGGCTTATATGATTTTCATCACTTGTTTAGTAAACTTAACTTGATAAAAAAACGTTTAAATACCACTTACTACTCTCACAAACCGTCTATCTCTCTTGTTATTGACTCATGTGCTTCTCACCACTTGTAGAGTAACCTCAAGCTGATAGAGAACAATAAACTAGCACTTATACTCTCACAAACCGTCTAACTTTCTTGCTCTTGATTCATATGCTTCTCACCGTCACTTGTTTAGTAACCTTAAGTTAATAGAGAATGTTGAACAAGCACTTATACTCTCAAAAACCGTCTA
This sequence comes from Lepidium aucheri, assembly GCA_900406435.1. NCBI lineage: Eukaryota > Viridiplantae > Streptophyta > Magnoliopsida > Brassicales > Brassicaceae > Lepidium > Lepidium aucheri. The sequence goes on along the minus strand of OVBA01001817.1, from coordinate 6,985 downwards.
ACTCTCTTGTTATTGACTTATGTGCTCTGAATCACTTGTTTAGTAACCTCAAATTGATACAGAACGCTGAACTAGAAGTTATACTCTAACAAACTATCTAACTCTCTTGTTATTGACTCATGTGCTTCTCACCACTTGTTTAGTAAACTTAGCTTTATTGAGAACATTTAAGTAGCACTAACAACTCTCACAAACCATCTAACACTTTTGTTATTGACTCATATGCTTCTAACCACCTGTTTAGTAACCTTCAGTTGAGAGAACGTTGAACTAACACTTATACTCTCACAAACCGTCGAATTATCTTGTTATTGACTTATGTGCTTTTCACCACTTGTTTAGTAACCTTAAGTTGATAAAGAACATTGAACTAGCACTTATACTCTCACAAACCGTCTAACGCTCTAGTTTTTGATTTATGTACTTTTCACCACTTGTTTCGTAACCTTAAGTTGATAGAGAACGTTGAACGACCACTTATATTGTCACAAACAGTCTAACTCTCTTGTTATTGACTCATGTGTTTCTCACCACTTGCTTAGCAACCTTGAGTTGATATAGAATGTTGAACTAGCACTTATACTATCACACACCGTCTAACTCTCTTGTGATTGAACTCACATGCTTCTCACAACTTGTTTAGTAACCTTAAGTTGATAGAGAACACTGAACTTGCACTTATAATCTCACAACCTGTCTAACTCTCTTGTTATTGACTCATATGCTTCTCACCACTTGTTTAGTAAACTTAACTAGACAGAGAACGTTTATGTAGCATTTACTACTGTCACAAACAGTCTGTCTCTCTTGTTATTGACTCATGAGCATCTCACAATTTGTTTAGTAACATTAAGTTGATAGAGAACATTACACTAATACTTATGACTCTCACAAAGCGTCTAATTGTGTAGTTATTGAATCAACTACTTCTCACCACTTGTTTAGTAACCTTAAGTTTATCGAGAATGTTGAAGTAGCACTTATACTCTCAAAAACCTTCTAACTGTCTTGTTATTGAATCAAATGCTTCTCACCACTTGTTTAGTAACCTTAAGTTTATAGAGAACGTTGAAGTAGCACTTATAATCTCAAAAACCTTCTAACTCTCTTGTTATTGAATCATGTGCTTCTCGCCACTTGTTTTGTAAACTTAACTTGATAGAGAACGTATAAGTTGTACTTACTACTCTCACAAACATTCTAACCCTCTTGTTATAGACTCATGTGCTTCTCAATACTCTTTTAGTAACTTTAACTTAATACAGAATGTTGAACTAGCATTTATACTTTCATGAACCATCTAACTCTATTGTTATTGACTTATGTGCTTCTCACCACTTGTTTAGTAACCTTAAGTTGATACAGAACGTTGAACTAGCACTTAAACTATCATAACTCGTGTAACTCTCTAGTTATTGACTCATATGCTTTTTACCACTTGTTTAGTAAACTTAACTTGATAGAGAACTATTAAGTAGGACTTACTACTCCTATAAACCTTCTAGCTCTCTTGTTATTGACTCATGTGCTTCTCACCACTTGTTTAGTAACCTTAAGTTGATAGAGAACATTGTACTAGCATACTACTCTCACAAAGCGTCTAACTCTCTAGTTATTGACTCAAGTGCTTCTCCCCACTTGTTTAGTAACCTTAAGTTTATAGAGAACGTTGAAGTAGCACTATACTCTCAAAAACCTTCTAACTCTCTTGTTATTGAATCATGTGCTTCTCACTAGTTGGTTAGTAACCTTAAGTTGATAGATAATGTTGAACTAGAACTTTTACTCTCTCAAATTGTCTAACTTTCTTGTTATTGACTCACATGCTTCTCAACATTTGTTTAGTAACCTTAAGTTGATAGAGAAAATTGAACTAGCACTTATAATCTAACAAACTGTCTAAGTTTCTTGTTATTGACCCATGTGCTTCTAAACATTTTTTTAGTAAGCTTAACTTGATAGAGAACGTTTAAGTAGCACTTACTACTCTCAAAAACCGCCTAACTCTCTTGTTATTGACTCATGTGGTCCTCACCACTTGTTTAGTAACCTTATGTTGTTAGAAAACGTTTAACTCGCACTTATACTCTCACAAACCGTCTAACTTTCTTGTTATTGACTTTAGTGGTTCTCACCACTTGTTTAGTAACCTTAAGTTAATAAAGAATAATGAACTAGCTCTTATACTCTCACAAACCGTCTAATTATCTTGTTATTGACTCATGTGCTTCTCACAACTTGTTTAGTAAACTTAACTTGATAGAGAACGTTTAAGTACTCTTACAAACCGTCTAACTCTTTTGTTACAGACTAATGTACTTCTCGCCACTCGTTTAGTAAACTTAACTTGATAGAGAACGTGTAAGTAGTACTTACTTCTCCCACAAACCGTCTAACTCTCTTGTTATAGACTTATGTGCTTCTCACCACTTGTTTAGTAACCTTAAGTTAATACAAAATGTTGAAGTTGCACTTATACTCTCACAAATCGTCTTACTCTGTTGTTATTTCCTTATGTGCTTTTCATCACTTTTTTAGTAACCTTAAGTTGGTAGATAACGTTGAAGTAACACTAATATTGTCATAAGCCGTCTAACTGTAACACCCCAACTCATTACATCCGTGTACCATGCTTTCTAGTTTGGCCTTGGGCAAACCAAACACTTAACCAATTCTTGTTCCATTATTCACTATGTCAAAATTTTGATTATAATGATGTGACACACTCAAACCATTCACAAAACTTGGTTCCATTATTATTCATAACTAAAATTCAATGTTCCATAAATATCAAGTGATAAATATAACATATTGAAATCAGTACTAAACTTCAAGTTCAATCTTAAATAACATATTACGTCTCCCAAATCCCATTCCTAGTTCCAACTCCTCTTTATCCAGCCTTGGTCTCGCTCCGATTAACCACTTTCTCGGTCATTGGTTGACTCATTACCTACAATCACGCAGATTGTATAAGCAAAAAAATTGCTTAGTGGTTCAGTCATCCCGTCCCACTAGGCTATAACCAGAATACGCATTCGATAACAAATCAAATCAAATCATAGAACAATCATTAATCAGAGCTTGCTCAAACAATCAATTTGACTACTCGGGGTACATCCGAATCAGCCAAAGTAATCTTTGAGTCAAGAACAACATTCACATTATATCACAATTTCAGATCCGAACCCTAAGGTTCATAGGTCACAGGTTTTGAACACTAAGGTTCGCAAGTCACAGGTCACGAACACTAAGGTTCACAGGTCACAGGTCCGAACACTTGGTTCGCAAGGTACATGTCACGAACCACACGGTTCTCAATCAAAATATCGACCCACATGGTCCTTCTATTCATAATAAATCATTCAACTTAACCATTCTAAGATTCCACTTAACCTATTACCAAACACGGATCTAGGTCAACCTCACGGTCACGAACTCACCTTTTACCTTAGTTGTTTTCGGGTTCCTTTTTGTTCTATAGGGTTCGAATTGCCAATACTAGCAAAACCTTAAAATCAATTCAACCTTTTCCTTGCATCAACTAGATCGATCTCTCTCAGCCTCCTTTGAGTTCTCTCTCTCATAATTCTTAAGTTAATTTTCGAATTAGCCTTTTAGGGTGGTTTTAGGCACCTATTTATAACCCTTAGGGTAACTGAACCCTAACTCTAATTCTTTTCATTGGAACGGGCTCAAACTCATTCAAAACAATCCAAGTTCCAAAACCCATCAATTGGTCGTTTTACCCTTACGCCACCAGTTCAGACACATACCAAACCCTTGTCCGAACGAGGACTAGACTTGTCCGGACGCGGACCAGACCTGTCTTAAATCTCAAACCTTGTACAAAACTAGACACAACATGTCCAAAGCTTCTAGGTTCATGTCTGAACTCGGACAAATCATGTCGGAACGACCGTGCAGTTCGATCCACTTGGTTCTATCCAAATCCTAGGTTCTTGTCCTTAATTCCGTCTTTAGCTTATTTTTCATGTATAAATCTGATTTGATCATTCTTTAGGCTTCCCAATGCTTTTCCTTGGCCAGAACGCACCTATCGGCCAAATTCGGTCCACCCGTAAGTACCGTGTCCACGTACCGCACCTAGAGCATTCTTGGGTCGGCCGACCGTGGGCTTTATAATTCTCCCCCACTATAGAGGATTCATTCTTGAATCTAAGCTGTGGATGGTCCAACCATCTTGTGTGTCAAACAAATTGGGGAAGCTTTCTCTCATTCTATGTTCTGGTTCCCAAGTAGTCTCAAGTTCCCCATCACAATCCCATTCAATTTGCACCACTCGGGTTTTCTTTCTACGATCCACTTTAATTTTTTATCTAGGATTCGGATTGGATTCCCTTTAATTGTCAAGTTCTCTCTTCAGTTCCTTGGGGTTCCCTCAAAAACTCGTTCTCCACTTCCTAAGCACTTGTTTAATATTGAGACATGGAACAAATTGTGAAATGTTTCTATTTCTATGGGCAACTCAATCCTATATGCCACTTTTCCAACCCTTTCCAGAACCTTATAAGGCCCCATTTACCTTGGTGAAAACTTAGCTGATCGCATAGTCCTTTCCTTCTCTTTATGCGATACGGTTTTGAGGTAACCAAGTCACCTACTTCGAACTCAAGTTTATTTCTTTCTCTTATCCTCATAGCTCTTTTGTATATCCTGAGCTGCTTTCATATTGAGCTTAACCATTCAGATATTTTCTGTTGTGTCCTAAATGAAGTCTCTCCCATAGATACTACGCTCCCCCACTTGTGTCCAACGTAATGGGGTTCGGCAAGGCCTTCCATACAATGCCTCATATGGTGATATTCCAATACTAGCATGGTAACTATTATTATAAGCAAATTCAGCGAAAGATAAGTATTCTTCCCACTTACCTCCCCAATCCAACAAACTTGCCCGCAACAAGTCCTCGAGTGTTTGGATTGTCCTCTCGGGTTGTCCATCCGAATGCAGGTGATAGGCTGTACTTGTGTGGACCTTTGTCCCTAACTTAGTTTGAAAAGCTTTCCAAAAAGCTGAAACAAACTTAGTATCCAAGTCCACGACAATACTTGCGAGTGCTCCATGCAACCTAGCGAACTCTCTTACATAGATCTCGCCAACTTTCAGCCCTATCCATTCTATTGACCGCAAGAAAGTGTGCATACTTTGTCAACCTGTCCACTATTACCCATATTGAATCCTTTTTAACACACATTGGCAATCCCGTGATGAAGTCCATTGTTATCATATCCCTTTTCCATTCTGAGATAGGTAAACTTTTGCAATAATCCACTAAGAACCTGGTGTTCAGCCTTAACCAATTGGCAAGTTGGGAATTCAGATACCCACTTAGCCACATCATGTTTCATTCCTGTCCAGTGATAGTACCTTTTCAAGTCACGGTAAATCTTTGTCGATCCTGGGTGGATTGCTAACTTAGACCTATGTGCCTCCTTTAGGATTTCATCCTTTAATCCCTGATCATTAGGGACACACACGACCATTAACAAAAATAGTTCCATTGTTAGAAGTTTGATATTCAGTTCTAGCATTCCCTGCAGCCCTTTTCAAGTTCTCATCTTTTTCTTGAGCCATCCGAACTCTAGTCAACAAATCAGCTTGATCCGCAGCCCCCAAGCCTAAGGGTTCCTCTTTTTCTATTAAGGCCGGCAAACTTAAGGTTCCAACCATGTTCACCAATCGTTCCAACTCTCTCTCAGAGTCCATGTCCACACATTTCCAACTTAGTGCATCCGCAACTAAGTTTGCTTTACCCGGGTGGTAATCTATGACCAACATAATCAGCTATGAGTTCCATCCATCTTCTTTGTCTTAAGTTCAGATCTAGTTGAGTGAAGATATACTTCAAACTCTTATGGTCCGTGAATACTTGGAACTTTCCACCATAAAGATAGGATCGCCAAATTTTCAAGGCAAAAACAACTGCAGCCAATTCCAAGTCATGAGTGGGATAGTTCACCTCATGTTTCCTCAATTGTCGTGATGCATATGCAATCACATTCCCATGCTGCATCGACACAAAGCCCAATCCCATTCGTGATGCGTCCATTTACACTGCGTACGGTTCGTTTGGTTCCAGCAATGCCAAAACCGGAGTACTAGTCAACGTATCTTAAAGTTTTGTGAAACTCTTTTCACATTCCTCGGTCCAAATAAATGGACATCCTTCCCTGTAAGTTGAGTAATAGGCCGAGCCATCATTGCAAAGCCTTTCATGAATCATCTATAATAACCAGCAAATCCAAGAAAACTCCTTACCTCCAATGCGTTCAAGGGTTTACGCCAACTCGAGATTGCCTTTATCTTTTCTAGATCCACAGACACTCCTTTGTCGGAGACCACATGACCCAAGAATCCTACTCCTCTTTGCCAAAAGCTACACTTACTTAGTTTGCCAAACAATTTGTGTTCCCGTAGTTTTCCCAAAACTGTCCTTAAGTGGTCCTCATGTTCCTCAGAGGACTTAGAATACACCAAGATGTCATCTATGAAGATGATCACGAACTCGTCCAAGAATTCTCTAAACACATTGTTCATTAGTTTAATGAAGGTAGCCGGTGAATTGGTCAGCCCAAATGGCATAACCATAAACTCATAGTGTCCGTACCTTGTTCGAAATGCAGTTGTAACACCCCGCTCCCAACTTTGGAGACAGTGTATTATGAAGTGCCAAAAATAATACTTTATTAGTTAAGTTTGATAATGGTCCCGAAATCTTACATAAATTTATTTAAATAAAAATGTTCCAAAAATATAAGAAAATAACTTTGAAGGAAAACGTCATTTAGAAAAGATTAAATAAACAAGAAATAAAACTTCAATAACTTGGAAGACTCGAACCCGCTACTCACGACCCTCGATCAGATCTGAAAAAGGGGAAAAATGAGGGATGAGTATAAAATACTCAGTAAGGAGATCACTTCCGCCCACCGAGGCTTAAAGTTCTAGCCTAATTAAAGCA